>JAODKM010000118.1:22130183-22145313 GCA_026780845.1 Petrocephalus sullivani
CGGTTAAGGGGCCGGGCGGGGGTGAGGGGCCCTGCAGCCCCGGCGGGGTGTAATGGCCTGGGAATTGTAAATATTGTTTCGGGGGGGGCCCCCGGGACGGCGGGGGGGGGGGGGTCGGGGTGGGGAGGGCCAGGCCTCCCGTGAAGGGACTGGATTTTCCCATTCCGCTGTGTCGCATCTGATTTTGGGAGGTACGGGACTGGCGTGGGTGAGGCATCAGTGCAGTAATGGGCCTGTTTCTGTTTGTGTTTGGAATGTATAAGGTGCTACTTAAGACCTGGGCTGGAGGTCTGTGGGAGCCATGCGTGAGGGGGGGGGGCTACATGAGGCCTGGGAGGGCGTGGAACCTTCTGGGTCTGAGGGTTTAATGAAGGGGGGTCCAGACAGCAAGAATAATCAGACTCCTCCCACTCTGCCCCCCCCCTCCCAAAAAAAAAACAGAACACGACAAACATTCCCTGACCAGTGTGAGGTGGGGTGCTAGGCCAAGTCTGTATTTAAACATTCCCTCTTGCCCTATTCATGAAAGTGACAAGCAAGACAGTGTCACTTTTTGGACGTGTCACCCAGAGGTGCATGGAGCCCTTGGGGGTGGAAACGGCGATAAGTGGCAACTTTCCAAGACCCGGAATTCCGTGAGCAGTTGTTAATCGCCGTCCCTGTTGTCATTTTCCTGTTTATGTGGGAAATGTGCAGACAATGAGGTGCGCGTTTGCGCGAGAGGCCGTGGGACGCGGCGCCGCTCGCATGTCACTGAGATTAGGCCTGGTGCTGCGATGGTGCGCACAGACTGGGCGGCGTGATGCTCCTACGGAGTGCTGCTGCGGCTGATTGGCAGCTCGCTTTGTGCGCGGCTCGGATTGCGGATTACGTCAATTTTAGAAACAGATTCACACGGGGGAGAAAGAAAAACAAATATTGTCACGAAACAACTTACAGAAAATGATTTTGCTCAGAGGAGGCGGGAGGTCTCAGCGAGGGGGAAGGCTTGACTAGAGAAGTCTAGTAAAACTGCAGCTTCTTCAAGTCAACGGCTGTGGGTAGACTTTAGGAGGGGTCCTTTTGAGGGCATATGGGGGGGGTGGGTAGTAGGTTTGGTGCTGGACGCTCAGCCCCAGGCAGAGAACTTGCCACATTTCCTGGGCACCCCCCATTCTCGTTCTGTGCGTGAAATCGACGCTACAGTGAGACCGCGAGCTGTGATTCTCGGGTGTTAAGGGGAGATATAATCTGATGTTTGCCATTCTGACTGGGGAGGGGAGGCGAGGCGAGGCGTGCTTGAGACGTGGTCTGATGGCAATTCCATAGGACTGGCAGGGCTAAGAGCCTCCACTCCATCCAAACCTTCTAGTTTTGTAGGGCAAGTCAGCTCATGTAGCGATGATCTCACCAACTCAGGCCAGGTAGCCTCTCTCCACTTTGTCCCGTCTCACTGATGGTCTGCTGTACTTCTTCATCTGTCCTCCTATTTTTCAGCAGATGTTCTAAATAAACACAAAAGCAAAGTTTATATTTAGACAGTAAATAGAAAAGACAAATTAATTGCACTCGAAAGCATAGACGATCCCATTTTGCGTCCCTGTCTAAAAAAGGATTTTAACGAAGGAACAGAAGCAGCCTCTATTGATTATTGTTATGTGGCATTAAGGAAAAAATGAACAAGTCTCCTTTTTTAGGGTATCTGCTTTATTCCGAGCTATAGTTAGCTGTAGACGATTGTCATGTGGCACAAAGAATATTTTTTTTCCTAAGTTTGCTAATGGCTGTCATGTGGTTGCCAGTTTAGTTGTATAGTGTAAGGCATCATTGTTTATTTCTAGGTATAAAGTAAGGCGGACCACATGAGCAGGACAGAACGGAGCCGAACCGCCTTTTGTCAATGTGAGACTGGTTTGCATTCCTGAGTCGACACCTCCCACGATGACACCAGTAACGCGGGTGTGAAACAGACACCATCACCGTCTGTGAAACTCCCAATTCCCTTTAGTCGTGAAATGGATCATCCGGGCTTCATACGTACTCTTCTGCAAGGGAATCCTGCCAAATATCTAACGGAAATAGCAAATGCGCTACAAACAAATGTTCCAATAAAAATACTAGCAAATATTTCATCTGGGAGAGCATTTTACAGGGATGTGAGGCCTTGAATTAGGAGTGAAGCACATAGTGGGGCATTGGGAACAACAAGATGTGGGTAAGGAAGGGGTGACCAGACAGGTGTTTCCCAGACAAAGGATTTGGGCTGGGATCTAGGTTATGGGATGTGCTCCTGGGAGGTAAGTATTAAAGTTTTGGCATTTTGACATTTTGCAGGGAACGCAATGTGATTCCGGGAGGTTTGCCAAGGCCTTTCTGCTCCTAAATGAGCCGCATGCAGCGCAGAGCTGCAGTGCATACATGCGGCTGCGCATGGCGGCAGCTTGCAGTTATTACGCAGTCATCCCTCCCGACATGCTAACTGGCAGCGCCAGGCCCGGGAATTGGGCAGAACCGCAGATCTTAAGCGCAGACGGCCGCGGGGGCCAGACCGGGAAGCTTGTCGCAGTCGCGGGTAAATAAGGTTTCTGGGCTCAAGGGGGGCTAATGCGGCAACAGATATCTGTTAGATGCGATCCCTCCCGCGATAAGCCGCCGTAATTTGGCTTTTAGAGATAGCTGTGGGTGCTGCCGGGCTGAACGGCGGTAATTTGCTGCTCTTTCTCCCGCCCATTTTTTTCCCACGTTGTTATCTCGCCTGCTGAAGTTTTATTTTCATCTCTGATGATATTCGCCCTCCTTCAGTCTCGCTCTGTTTTTTTTTTTCGTTTGTGCCCCCCCCACCCCCCCGAAGGTGAGATCACATAACCGGAGAAGCACAGAAGTCGCGTGTTTTGAAGTGGCGGACAAAATACAAATATTTGAAAATGTATTTCATGGTAATTATGTCAAGTTTCATGGCCTGGGCCCAGTGGTGAGGCGTTGCCTGGATGCCTTAATTTGTATAGAAATTGTAATCATTTGTTCATTTCAAGGTGAAAATTGCATTTTTTAATTTAAATTGTATCCTCCGCGATAGGCTATTATCTACAAAAATTGTCTGTGCGCGTGCCGGTTTATGCCCAGTCGTCACGCGTGTTTGAGGCCCAGTCAGAGAGGGCTCTGTGTGCCCCACCTCACGGAGCGTGCAGCTCTCACCGCACCCCTCCCCCACTTATTTGCATTTTTCTAATTAATATTAATTAGTTTGCAGGCTGGGAGTGGATGTTTGTATGGAAATGGGGAAAGGCTCCTTAGTGATGTTTATCTCGCTGATCGCTCAGATTTGCTGCTTTAACTTTCCCGACCCCCCCTCCCCTCCCTCCCTATTTTTTTAATCCTTTCATTTTCAAATGGTTGGGATGTGGGGAGAGCCAGCTCACTGAGCAGGTGTGTGGCTGTCAGGGGGGCATGCAGAGAGAACCGGACAGTCGGGCTGCAGGACGCAGGAGATGCTCGGACCTCCGGGCCAAGTTCTCAGGTGCCTTTGGGATACAGTTACGCTGGCCGGTGTTGGAGGGTACTGGGGCAGGGAGGTGTTAGGATGGGGGTAGGGTAAGGACATGAGCGTGTAAAGTGGGGTATCCTGTGCCTGTCCTGGCAGACTCCAAGGGAGGGGGCTGGGGGCTAACTGGAGCATGACAAAAGCATAAGGGAAGCGTCCGTTTCTGCTACCACCTTGGTGCTCTGAGCCGCCCGGCCGCCTTGTGTCACGTGATGAGCACCTTTTTCATCTGAAGTCAGTGAAATGCAGAGGCACGGTGATCAGGAGCCCGGAGAAATTGGGACTCAATCCTCAGAGGGCTGCATCTTGCTTGGCAATCATGTGGGGGTGTGGGGGGGGCATCTTTGTCGTTTAGCATGGTGGGTGCCCCCCCTCACCACCCACCGTATGGCTCAGGAGTCCAATTTCTGTCATTCCCACCCCTCTGATGTGACCCAAGCCCATTACGGGCGTCCGTGAGCGTGCCCGCGTAACGCAGAGAGGGCCTCCTGTGCCAGACCGTCCAGAATGGGGAGGCTTTATCGGGGCAGGGAGCAGAACGGACGCCCCGATGCCCGCAGAGAATTGGTTTGTGCTTCAAAGGGGGTCCGACAGCAGGGATTCAGGGGAGCCCCACCTTCACCTGGGACAGCGGCGTCATGTGACATCAGGGGGCCAATATCAGAAAAATGCATGTTTTTAAACAATGTGCTGTCTTGGAACTTTGCAACTATAGGATTTATAAAGAGTGTTAAAATTAATCACGGGCTACAGCATCAACAAGACATGCGAAATGCAACCAACAATGAATGTTTTAAAGATGCTTAAACAAAACATATTAATGTGGGTCCCCCTGAGAACACTTTTCAATTCAATTCAATTTATTTTTATACAGCACCTTTCACAACAGAGTCACCCCAAGGTGCTTTACATGGGTGTGTTGTGATACAGCATCATTAAATGAACAATGGACAAACTACCTGCTTATCAAGGCAGAGCAGAGCAGGCTAACAGCACAGGAGTGCGGGCATCACCATTCAGGACGAGATGAACGGACATATTAGTCTCTTACGCTCACACAATAATTGTGCAATTTGTTACCCTCTTTCACAAACACGCTCACAGGGGAACTCGTCAGTCTTTCTTACCTGTCAGTCTTACACACGTTCACACACACACACACACACACATTGAAGCCGTTTTCACACTTGAGCTCTCTACGCTGTCCGGAGACGTTCCAGAGTTGCCCTTTAACAGATGTGGCACACAGCTGGAAATGGTCTGTGTCAGATGCGTTCACACCTAATAGAAAAACTTGATTGGTTTAGATGAGGGTTGGAGCTTGAGGGTAGAACATGCAGGAGGCAGGACACAACACAAATAGTATGCTGCGGAAATTGCAGTGTTTTGTTTATAGCACTACTGACAGAGGTGGCTGAATCTCCTCATCTCTCCAGCTAGCCGTGCTCATTGGGGTCTCCTCCGTGTAAATGACCCCCCCCCCGTTTCCATGTGAATGTTTGTATCGTTTTGTTTTCACGCCATCACATGACAGAAGCATCATCGACATCGACATCATCGACATGCGCACACGCTCAAGGTAGCAGGATGAAGTCTGCTTAATGTCCGGTACGTCTGATGCATACTTTTGGGTTCATACACACAGCCTCTCTGGGTGAATGGATCAGGGTGGCAGTGCATGTCTGAAAGGGGCTGGGGTGGGCAAACAGCCACTGGCAGCACAATCTGTCAGCCTCTCCCTCGTGCACAGAAGTGACACTGCACACAGGATGCAGGAATGACCCACAGCACTGCTTTCAAGTTTACAACTTTAATTGATAACAGTAAAGCCAGTGTTACAATAAGGACACCAACAGGCTGAAGATGGTAAATACCAATACAGATTCCCACTACTCTAATACTTCATACAGCAGAATAAATTATACCATGGTAATATACACACATGCTGAACAGAAATGTCATAAATCGGAACACAGCGGCAACATGAGGAGGTAAGCAGGTCCAAGGGTGGAGGAGATAAGAGGGCAGAGGTGGGCCATGTCAGGGAACTGGTCACATCCTGTAGGTCTTCAAATAAAAATCCCAATGTTGATTAACACTGCTATCAGAAATTGACGCTATATGCTAGAAGCAGTTTTACTTCCTTTTTACATTTGCTTTGAAAAAAAAAACAAATATAGCACTGATCTGTCTCGTTAGACGTTTTATCATTTTTTCTTTTGTTGGGTGGTTTTATCTTCTGAAGACGCGCGCCTGCCTAGCCAGCAATGGCGATGTCGGCCAGACGGGATCGAGCAAGCGGAGAAAACGCAGGTCGGGATAATCTGCCTGCGGGCCGAGAGACCCGGAAAGCAAAGGGCCCGTGCCGACGGCCGCACCCATAAATGCGACACACTGAGAGCCAGGACCCACCAGGAGGCCGCTGCACTTCCGCTGAGACGACCGTACGACTGCAATTTGACTCATTACGACATTTTTTTGCTTAAGTCCTTTCTTCACCCGGTCATTGAGTATTCCTTACTCTGTGATCTTGTTAAACACATCAACCTATCATACTGAAAATCAAATATAGAAAACAAAGAAAAACTTCAGGAAACGTAAAGAGGAAATGCACGCATGACCAGTCTCTCGCTTTCCTCACTCAGCCTACCACAGGACATGTTTTAGTATAAAACATACTCTTTATAAACAAACGACGCACATCTGCCGTGTCTATTGTACAGATCCATTTACAAGCCTAAACAGAGTATGTCCAATACAACGAGTGCTACACAAATGTTCTTTATTTACTCTCCTTTAAAAAAAATTTAAACAGTTTATTTTCACGCCAAACGGAAAGCACGGGATACGGATTTGATGAGACCAAAACGATATTTGGTCCTGAAAGTTTTCGAAGCATAGGGTTATACCCGATTCAGACCGTGTACACAAGATATCACAACCAGTCTGTGGCCAACGGTGATGTTCGGCGGAATCAAATTCGTCTCAGTGGGAGGTGCTGCCTCTGCTGGATGCTGGAGGAACATTCTGGAATGCGTATGAAGTCAGAATTCAGTGTGAGAATTGCTCTTCAAGAAATGGTGGTAAGGAAGGAGGATCGTCCAACGAGGTGTCTTAAGAACAGTTACTCCAAGCTGGAAGTCCTGGAGGTCCTCACGGTGCTCTGCGGTTAGACCACGGCACCGGATGGCACTACTTGAGGGGCTGGTGTGCCGCTCTTTGTTTCGTGGGCGCTTCCTCGTTCCCACGGCGACCGTCAACAGAAGTGCTCAGGTTGGCCTTTTGTGCCCTATCATACTAAATCAAACAAAAAGCCGCTGGAGGGTAAGACTCACAGTGCAAACACATGTACGTACACCCACCTCTTCAGTTTGCTTTTGATTTCATCAGACAACCCTTTTTCCCTGAAGTCTTATGAATGGCATGGGGGGTGGTTGTTGGGGGCACGCAAGCTTGCAAACTGTTCATGAGTCCTTCCTGGAATGTGACAATTTGGACTAAGAAGAAAAGTTGAGTCGCTCACGTCCAGGACGGCTGGGAGACTGGGGCCAGCAAAGTCTCACCGGCCTCAGCGTCATTGCTCCCAACAAGGTCAAGTAAAGAAAAAAGCAACGTACAAACGAATCGACAAAAACTACAACAACCAAAACAGTGGCAACGGTAATGAAACACATCAGGAATTATCATCATAAGGGACAGCTGGGAATGTGAAACTCCTGCCCGTAACCACAGCTTCTCGGCTTGCCAGCTGACAGTCACGGAGGTTTGGGCTAATCATCTATAGTGGGCGTGGTCAGGAGGAGGTGTGGCTTTCAGGCTCCACCCCACCAGCAGCTGGACAAATTCTGATCTTTTTCTTGCACACACCAGTACTTAATCAAGTTCCCACTCACACACACTCATACTCTCTTATACAAACACACATTTCCTCCAGTCAGACGACTCGCACACGTGTGTGGGCTGCCACTGCCGGGAGTGTGTGTCCTGGGGCCGCAGGACGGGCTGCTGGCTTGGGGGAGATGTAAATTAGTAGGCCTGCCCAGTCTCCACCTGCAGCAGTCCCAGAACGGCTGAATGGTCGCCCAGCTTCATCCTCCGCTGCGTGGACAGGCTCACATTCTTGGCCAGGTAGTCCACAGCTGCTGTAGGTCCAGACACAAAAGAGCAAGTGAGAAGCTCAAAGACACACACATGTCATACACACGCACACAAACGGACTGTCAGCAAAACACCTTCTACACAACACTCACGCTCCCCTGACCTACTTATTCTCTGCCACCCTGTGCCCCCCGCCCACTACCATACCCCCTATGCTGGCACAACCCGGGGGCTGTGAGAGCCAGCGCCACCATGTCTCCATGGTGTCCCTCACACTGGTCCCAGGGGGTGCTGTCTGTGCCACTCTTCGTTAAGCCTGTCGCCTCAGCTTTCACGGCCCGGCTGCCCGGCCGTCCCCAGCCTTCCCCGCCCGGCTGCCCGCCTGCTCTCTGGTTCCCGTCCAGCCATGTCTCCATCATCATTAGCTCTGCATCTGCTTCCCCTGCTTTACCAACAACTGCTTTAATTACTGCTCTCTGAGTCGTACGGCAACACGAACAGAGCGACAGACCAGATCCTCTCCCTAACCCCCCAACATCCTCTACATTTATATGTGACATATATGGGGATGGGCAGGAGACGAAAGGCAGACAGAGCCATGTGACCCTGGGGTGGCGTTTTTGTAATTATTACTTTGTGATGATCATGTGATAAAAATCTGTAACTTTTTACATTGTGGGGACAATTTTTTGGTCCCCACAATGATAACCTCAATTTTATAAAAACCTGCGAATGCAATGAAAAAACAAAAAATGCCAAATGTGTTGTATTTTGTTTAGTTACTTATGGTTAAAGTTAGGGCTGGGTTGGGGTTAAGGGTGTCCTAGTTGCCATAGGGTTTTGCCCGATGTGTAAGGAGGACAAAGAAATGAGCCATTTCAACATTAGTAGGAAAAGGCTGTGTGTTTAAATGTGTGTGTGTGTGTGTGTGTGTGTGTGTGTGCTGCGGACTGGAACACGGGATGTGGTGTTTTAGCACCTGGGGGGGGTCAGGGGGTTTTTTAATCTGAGGGCTGGGGTCATGCCCAGGGTCAGAGGTTACTGAGCAGCCTCACACCTCACATGGCTTCAATTTAACGCTGTGATTGAACATTAGGAGGGTGGGCTCAGGGAGGGGGCACAGCCGTTGGAGTTCGGGGTCACGGGGGCAGACTAGTGCTAGGTCATGAAAGGGTGAGTGAGCAGTACGGCAGGGGGGGGGGGGTATCTCTCACCCCAAAGGGGAAAAAGACATGGCAACTCATACAAACTCCAGTACAAAGCCTGAACTTACTATATATTAGTAAAGTATGAGTGCGCCGCTGCACACTAACTACACATATACCCAGAGGTGCGTAGTTCAGGTCTAGAGAGTAGAAGTCCAGGCCAAGATTTTGTTGCAACCAACCAGTTGAGTACTCTGTGACTGTGACTCTTTGGCTGTGTCCAAATTCAGGGGCTGCGTCCTACCCAGGATGTCCTACCCAGGATGCAGCCTCCGTACACCGCGTCCCTCGAATGCTCCTAAGAGCGCGAAGGCCGGAAGAGAGTGGCTCTGAAATCGGACGGTCTAGCCTTCAGATCCAGCACAGGCCAATCGCGTCGTATCCTGAGCGAGAAGCAATGTGATTGGCTAAAGGTTGCCGCGGCACTCACAGTAGGCAAGCCCAGTGTCAAGCGGGGAGCTTAATTCTTTTTTTAATTATAATTATTTCAATATATTTTATAGTAATATTGCATAATATTAAGTATTTATTTTGTTATTTATCATGATATTTTTGTCTTTTTTATTATATATTTATTTTATTAAAGTAAGTTTATTAGTGATTTCTTCAGAAATATATTTCTACACCATTATCAAAAGCTGTACAGCACACGCACTTTGAGCTGTTAGCATTTGTACCGCTACATTTAAAAGTGTATTCTGCCAGTACCGCCTTTCTTTAAAGAATCCCAAGATGCATCGCGACTTCGCCCCGCAGTGCATCTTGGGATACGGTGGGCTGCGAAGGATACACCCGACCCATCCTTAAAAAACAGGGAAAAGTAGGACGCATTTGTGGGCTGCATTTGGGGGAGCTGTCAAATTCGGACAGCCTCGTTGCGCTCCTGTGACGTAATCGGTCTACAAATGCACCCTTGGCAGGACGCGGCCCCCAAATTTGGACACAGCCTTTATGTTCAAATGGCTGGTTGAAACAAAATCTTGGCTTGGACTTTTACTCTCTGGACCTGAACGACCCACCTCTGTATATAAGTGCAGTAAGCGATTACAGAGAGAAGGAGAATGTAAATCTGCTGGGAAAGCTCATGGAGACTTAGGGGACGTTGTAGAGACAGATGGATTGTTAAAGGAGAAGGGAAGATAACGGGCAGCTAATCCCAAAGCCGAAAAGGATGCTGTACTGTGGAGGAATCATCCCAGTAAGGCCTCATGATGGGGACACTTACTTTGACCATACTGGCTGTACTGGTATCCGGCGGCGACGGGGTCCACACTGTAACTGGTGGCACTGTATGTGGGTGGGCAGTAGGCCTGGGAGGATGCCAGGCTCTCCACATTCTTGATGGTGTCGGAGCGCTGGCTGCAACTGGCCGAGATGGGGCTGGAGGCCTCCAAGCTGCCGTGGAGGGGCGAGATGGAGAAGTCGTGCTGGGGCTGGGGGGGCACACCGCTGGGGTTACCCAGAATGCTCATCACCTGGGGGAGGGAGGCCCTGTTAGCCACTTCTGCCAGGCCAGAAACAAACTTCATTTCACTACCATGTGCCAGACGAGCCACAATGATACTCAAAGGCCTTCAGTCCTGGTGCTCACATTCGAAATGACAGGAGGTTGTAGAGGGTGGTCCAGAAAAGTGCCTGCTCAAAATCACAGCAGTTCACCCCTGCCAATCATCTGTATTACTTACCCCTTGCAATGAATCCACATGACCTCACCGCTTCACCCTCCTGAAAGGCCACATGTAAACGAGCCCCCCCCCCCCAGGCTAATGTCCCAACAAGCACCGAGGGAGTGGCTGTCATCGCCCTGGGTCCTTGGGGCCCTCCAGCTCATGAATACTGATGGGGCTGAGAGTAATAAATGTTCACGTTAAATCCTCCCCACGGACTGGGATTTAAACATACAATGTGCTCTCTCAGCCAAACGTTCCCCAACTCCTGGCGGGTGTGGGCCCTGGGAATGTCATTTCAACCTCTTAACCAATAAATATGCTTAAACTTTTTTTAATTAGTAAAAAAGAAGGACAGCGTTTGTAGTTGGAATATGAACTTGAGGATAACTGCAAATCCATTTTCTAAACACTTATGCAGGACATGAGGGTCCTGGTTTCTATACCCTGAAGCTTAAGGGGACTGGATAGGGTGGCAGCTCATCACAGGCTACATGCTTTTAGAGCACTTTAGCAACACTGCTTAGCTTAATGCATGTCTGCCCACAGAAACAAAGCCGCAGATGGGCAGCATGCAAACTCTGCATGCATAGAGGTAGGGCGACATTTAAACCCCAGCTCTGCGGATGTGAGGCAACAATGTTACCCACTGAGCCGCCATGTCGAACTAAATCTAAAGCACTGCAAATGAATTAGGATTTAATATTGAAAAAACACCTGCACCAACAGCAGCACCTTGAAAAGAAATCAGAAAATATTCCACAAAGATAGGACAAGGCTGCATGCTCTGCTGCGTAATCAAACATACAGACATGGTTTGCAGGAGGATCCGGCCAAGGAAAACATAGCAGACACCTCGAGTCTGCGGTGAATTCTCTGGCCGCTCCATCTGTGCTGATACGTTGAGCTATTGCCTGTTTCCACTTGTGTAATGCACCACCTACCACCCCACGATAAATACGGCCATAATCGTTCCCTTCTCTGCCTTTAGTCATCAAACACCACTGCCTTTGGGCCCGTACATGGTGACTTTTATTATTTTCCCCAGCTAGCATGACCTTTGACTTTCAAGGTTAGATTCAGACAAGAACAAGCTGATCCCAGATCAGGGTCCTGGACAAAGTTAAACCATTCAACCAAGATTCCCCTTAACCACAGAACCACTTTCTGATCAAAAGACTGTGGTGCAGTTGACACCGACATGGCCTAGTATATCAGGGTCCGGAATGGGTGCAGCTGTAGTACTTCTGTGGAGGTTAAATCTTGCTTTAGCGTGAGTTTTTTCCAGAATCGGAAGTGAGCCTGTCGGTGGACTGCATCACATCTGGCTAGGCCAAGAGGTGGCAGTTGTTGCTTAGGTATATCCAATGTGCCCCAAAAAACGTCCTAAGGCTGATGAAAAACATGAAGGCAGACCATGGAAACAGACCTTGCAATGTGCACCAGCAGAGAGATTTCTACTTCCTCTGATTAGGAGCTGAACTAGCGAGCTGGGGGATGAAGCATAAGTGGTCTTTGTCTATGACTGCATTGGGGATTCTAGAGGCATGACCCTGGGCTTGGGGTCAGAGAGGTAGCTTAGGATCTGTGTGTGTTTTGGGGGGGTCTCATACACTCAAATGTTCCGTTTTATCACGCCCCTCCCAAACCAGAGCTTGTGATCAATGAGGCTTTCGACCTCTAGACGTCGGTTGTTGTTCCTTGTTAGTCACAGCCCTGCTTTAATCTGATGTGGGAACTCATGAAAACCTGGTTATCCCTAACCCACAGATGTAACGAGGCTCAGATTTGCAGGGTAATGTCTACCTAAATGATCAAGATTGAGTGCAGATGAAGACACAGGGTCCACTGCAACCCCGCAGCTATGAGACCTGGCAAAATGCACCGGAAGGGTCGTACAGAGGCGGATTCATGTGGGGACAGTGGCCCACAATTCCCCATAATACATCTTTACATGTTTGCGAAAAACAATTTTAGCAGGAGAGAAAAACAGGCAAGACCCATTCAGACACATCTTCACGCCAGAACAGAGGGCCATAAGCTGAATCAGAATGAAATTCAGGCTCAAGACAACGGTTTAACAACTATATCCTCAACTGCTTTGGAACATACACATGAGAAGCTTTCATAACAAAACAGAACCTGTGATATCAGCCTCGCCAGCTGTGAAAAACATAATCTAAACTCTCATCCCTTTTAACTACCCAATCTTCGAAACAGAACTATCCATATTACCCAATATATGACCCCACCATCTATACTCAGCTAAACTACCCCATCTAAACCATAACTCCAAAACTATCCAGTCACCCAAAATCTCCTTCTGAATCTCCATTTTTAATATTTCCTCTCAAACTTCAGTTCTTCTACTTTGTAGGGAGCAATTTGACCTTGGGGTGTCCTCCTGGCCCGAGGCGAACCACAGTGAAAGCGGTACAGTCTCGATGCCCAGAGCTAGATTCAGATATTGATGGTCTATCATTTCCCGCCATGTTGACGGCAGTAAACCAAAATCAATGCTCATTTCCTGAGTGTAACGTGACCCCCCCCCTTATCTGATATGGCATAGTGGGGTGCTGAGTGGGATCCCGTTCCCTCCCAAGCACCCCAGGCATCCTGACATCCAGCCACTCCATACTGCCCCCCTCTTCTCTTACTCCCTGCCCCCCCCCCCCCCACCAACACTCCTCACAACAATAGCCACCCCCCCACTACTTCAGTGGCTTGATTTTTTGTTTGTTGTTGTCTGGTGAGCACATGGTCGCTGGCAGAACAGATAATGCGAGCCAGGACTCGCTCTTAAAGGACAGCGCCCGGGGCTACTTCCCGTCTCTCTCTGCAGATAGGTTACTTTATAAATAATAATAAAAAAAAGTAATTAATTCTCCCGAATTTTGAGCCCGGAGCCTGGGGCGGTGTTTCCGAGAAGACTGCGAATTGATACAATGTGCGTCCTTTCAGATAAATCCACACTCTCCACCACACAACAAGAGGCCCTCCTCTGCATCCCAATTTCCCCAACAGTCAAATGGCCTTTTTTGTCTGCAGAAATGTTGGATGACTCGCTTCATTGTTAAGTTTCTGTGCCAGAACAACGGAACGGGCCCAGCTGGCTGTTAGCGTGGTGCTAATGGGCCTGTGTGAGACCATTTCAATCCGGCCCGGCCACGGATCCACCATCGGGACGACTCTAAGCAAAGGCTCTGAGTCACCTCTCCAAAAATACTTCTTCATGATGTCATATAGATATCATATAGACAATCAATAGCAGGACCTTACTGAGACCTTACTGAGCACTTGGAGAGTACCCACGGGCCTCTCTCACACTCCCCCAGTACTGAAAAATCACAGACAAAACAGAGAGATGCCTCTCCTCACACGTGTGAAAACACTCACAAGTGTAACGTACTTGTGAACAGAGTAACAGCTCACTCGACAACTAAGGCGACAGACTCATAACACGAAGGCTGCAGGTTTAAGTCCCAGATCGGGCTACTCTGCTCCATGCTCCATGTTCTAAATCTGAATTCCTCCAGGCAAAATTTACAGCTATATAAATATGTAAAAAAGCTGCTTTAGTAGTAAAATAAATAAACGAAATATGCAGCTGCGTTTCTGCTCACGGCTGGTGCAAAATTCACCGGGAAATGGAAGGATTTCCTCACACTCCTATAGACGTTTAAGGGCTGAGGGAAAGATGGAACGGAGGAAGTGAGTAAGGTGGGGGGTGTGGAGGGGCTTTCGCAGGGCCTGGGGGCTCGCCTGTCTGCAGAGGAGATAGGGACACCCCCCCCCTCCACTCCCACTTTTGACTCTCCCTTCTATCTTTGTGGGACTGGATTAGTGCAGTGCCATAGAGGACTCCAGCCAAACCAAAAGCCCTCAGGGGGAACCTTTAACTTAACAAAGGTCACGGCTGGGGGGGGGGGCAAGTGGGAAAAAGACAAACACACATCCCACGCGCCTGGACGGTATGGTGAGGCTGGGGAGACTCGAGATGCTGTTACCCTGTTCACAAGTACACTAGTGAGTATTTGCACACGTATGAGGAGAGGCATCTCTCTGATCTGTCTGGATGCAGACGACGGCTTCCTTCGTGTGCTGGGGTTAGGGACTCTCATTGTGTGATCTTAGAGCGCCTTTCAGAAAACACACTGGGCTTTCATGTGCTTGTGATCGCACATAAAGTGTGACTGGGCGTTATTGATGGACTTACACTGAAGCTCCTCAGAGCTTAAAAATGTTATTGACTTGCATATATAAGAGTATTTAGCTTTTAATAATTACACAAGTCTCAGCAAAGCCAGGTACCATTTCTGTGTTCTGTGCCCCCATGTGAGACCGGCAGAAGGACAGCTGTGAGGCCCCCCACAAGGTCCCCCCCCCAACACTGCAAAAGGGAGCCATTTAAAAATAAGGACGACTGCATAAATTCAATTAGCCCATCCCCGTCATGGTCTGGAGGGGGTGGGGCACAGACTGGTGGGCGGCATCCCGCCACAGCCGTGCGTCAGCGAGCTAATTGGCCGGCGGCACGTTAATCGAAAGCGAACTATGACATCTGACAGGGGCTGTGGGGGGAGGGGGGGGGTCGGGGCAGGAGGCAGGCAGGATAAAGGAGGGGGAGGCGGGGCTCGAAG
>JAODKM010000118.1:22180883-22195555 GCA_026780845.1 Petrocephalus sullivani
CCCCCCCCCACCCCCCCCCCCCCCCCCCCCCCCCCCCCCCCCCAAAAACAAAAAGGGTTTAAAAGGCCCTATTAAATTCGGCAAATTAAAAGGGATTATTTTTAAAAAAGGGGGGGGGGGGGGGGGGGGGGAAGCTGGTCAAGTTATGATTTCCGAGTCAGATTCATCTGCAGATCCCTGGATGGCTTTCTCCTGTCAGCTGCGGCTTTCCGACTTAATTGAGCGTTCCGTGGAGGCCCAGGAACGGACCCATTAGTCACCGTTTAAACCGGGGTAAAAACCTACGGGGGGGGCGGGGGTCGATTGAAATGAAATGAAATGGCCGAGACACTTTTCTATCTTAGCTACGCTGGCTAGCTTCATTGGTCTACCGGTCATTTAATAACACAGCGTGTAAAACAGAAAAATAAGAAATGCTGTGGTCTGATCTGTCATTGAGCGAAAACTATAATATCTGTGTTAGAACTTCGATCCCCTTGTCATGAAAATATGGTTGATGACATTTTTCTATACTTACACATTTAAATGTATTGCCAATGCCGCCGCTTCATACGTATTTCGCCCTCTAGGCTACATGATTAATGTCCCTTGCATGTATTTACCTGCGCGTAAGCCTCATTCTATAGGTACCGTTATTTCGCCCTAATGAATCCGCCTTCGGTTTTACTCTGGAGACGGCGCGGTGTCGCAAAGTTGCGCCAAGTTGCGCAAGACGACTTGCGGCGGCAGGAAGGTGACTCGGGCTCTCCTTCCAATTTAACTGCAGCTTGGGATTCCTTATTGTTCACATCCCCGGAGCCGCCGCTGCTAATCTGAGACTACAGGAAAACCGAATTGAAAAAATATATCCTCATCCCCGAGGTTGCCGTTCAAGCAAGCTTTCAGACTCCAAGGGCCAATGATAAAACAGCCATTCAACCGAATGTGATTTAAATGCCCACTGGTAGCTGCTGTCAGCCATACCCTAACAGCCGCAGAAGGTCCGTGGATCAAATCTTAGCATGCGGCAAAACATATTAAGGGAGTCTAATTAGTCAAAGGACATAACGTTAGCAACAGAGGAAAAAGATAGGCACTATTTGAAAAGCAAATATTGCTGAATGGCATTCACTGCGAGAACAATAGAATAGGACGAACGGAACATAACGACAGCAAAAATTCAAGTCCAATTAGGTTCATCTGCTATTCAGAGGCTGTCATGCCAACAGACCTTACACCGTTTTTCTCAGTCTTCTATAATTTATCTAATTATTACTATATGTAAGTCTAATTGTATATTTACCTGTATGTAGCTAGATCTATCTGTGTATAAATCACTTGTTTAAATTATGGACTTTCTGATTTGTTATAATTCTCCTATAAATGTCACGTAAATAATTTTAAAAGTGAGCTTTTATATAAAACCGAATATTGTGTGTCTTTTTAATAAGTGGAGTATTTAATGCTATGACATTACTGCTAGTAATGAGTTTATCTAACTTGATTTGCGATCAAAATGAACCGCCTTCATCTATGATTACAACAAATTGCTATTTTATTCCAAGCTGTCACACTGAAGACTTTTATACAGTTATATATGAGTTTTAAATATGCGCCAGACGTATTTTGGTTGAAAAGTTACATGACCTGGCGGTAAAATATTATTGCTCGCGTTTTTGGGACGCAGGGTGAAAGCATTTTTTTTAAAGAAATCAGAAATGGTCAACATTCACTGACTGCGCCCTCATGGAAATGTTGGCCGGCAGGAAACGGCATTTGGACAGGAAGGTGTTACGCTGCCATCAGCATCGTTACCGTACCCATGAAATAGGGCAACGTGCCTGTTCCGTGCTCGTCCATCACGTTAGCGAGGGCCATGGATGAAGTAGGTGTGATACCTAAGTGGATGGAAAACACCTTGGGGAAAATAAAAGCGGAATGGATTCTGAAGTCCGATGTTCCGTCTCGGGACGTCTGTCTGTCCATCGCCTTCACACAAGTGACCCATGTTAAGCTAAACGTTAATTTGGGGGAAGTCTCCGGCTGCTACTGCTCTTTTATGCACTATGTAATGACCGTCTTTTGTTGGCTAATCAGGCCCCCTCTGGGTCGCCACAGAGATAGGGACTCCCGGCATTCGTCGGCAAAAATGAAAGCCGGATTAGAAATGGACTGCAGAACACCGGACTGCAGACGAGCGCATAACCGCCCTCTCATCCAAGCAAAGGCTGCTACAAGTTGGGCTATGATGAAGTGGCAAATCTAGGGGGAGTAAGATCATCTGATGACTGGCCGAAATAGCCGAATATAATGTGTATGTTCGTTCAAACTGTAAATACGTTATAAAACACACATGCCTATATAAAGCACATACAATTAAAAAAAAAAAGCTGCAGCCCTTTGAACTTAAATAGGCATGTAATAATGGTTCTAACAGGTGAGCAAATCCGGTCATTTTAATACAGTCCAACTTTTCATACAGCGTCGGTCAATTCGCTGTGACAGAACGACACACAGTCATATTCCGTTTCAACTATAGGTTAATTAAATCGGAAACGCAAACGTTACGAAATCTATGCATTTCTTCGTAAATATCTCCTGTGTACTTCATAGGCTAATTGAAATCGTAGGTCAGCTGTGCGTTTGTTTTATTAACTTATTATGGAGCTAGTTAGAAAGAAATACGAGGCGTTAAAATACATATTTGCTTAGTTAACGTTACATATATGCTACAGGTAAACAAGAAGTTTCGCCTTTCAGACTATACAGACCACTTTGCTTGAAATTAATACCATAGAATTCATAGTTAACGCGCTTGCTTCGCAATGTTACAAATAAAGTTATGGTAATTCAAAAATATTTAAACAATTGATAATTCGCTCATTCTAATGCATTACTTAATTCCCGTCACCACTATTAAATCTGCAGAACAAAACAATAAAAGTGAACAAAATAAAGTGCACACTCTTAAATCAAAATTTAACGCCACACTTGCACTGGGGGTGATTTCTTTTCTGGCATTTACTGGGGTCAGGAAGAGATTTTCTTGTTTTAGGGGTACCCACAGAAATTACGGCCAAGATCCAGTATCAGAAATATTTTTAAGGCGCAATGGGACGCCTGGGGGCCAGAACTTCTCCTTTTAATTTGTGTCAGCAGGCGTTTCCCGGGTCGTTTGCTCGTTTTGTTCCTGAAATCTAGCACGCTGCCACCCGTCCAGTCGCATGCGGCGAGGGTCACAAAAATAAACCTCACAGAGCTCGAGGAGAGACGCAGATTGTGGCTGCGACCACGAAACGATGGGCAAATAAACTGATCATTTGCCTGTTGGGGTTACGACCTACTAGCTGGCCAAAAAAACGAACAAACCGCGCGAATGCGTGAAATCGTTTGAGCTATTTGGATTTGACCATTGTAGTGACATTTTGTAGAGAATGACAGTTATTTTCGCTGGATCCTGTGCTGAATTTAGCATTCACCTTCACATTCGGCAGCCGTTTCTCGCAACACTGTAAGATCCTAAACCTTTAAATGAGAAGAGAAATGAAATCCTTTAAAGTTATTGAGCAAAAAAAGGATTATGAACTCGCCTTTATATACGAAAGCGAAATCCCCATGTCTTCTTCTGTACACTTTTGAATTTCCCATAAGTAGCCCGAAAAGGGAGATTGTCCCTCTCGAAAAGCCCACCAGAGATCCCAGAACCATTCTGGTAAGTAATATGTGTGCGCAGATAGAGCATGTCCCACATGGAAAGAATCGCTTTAATTAATAGGCAGACAGGCCTGGAAGCGGCACTGGCGGCCTGTAATATGATGAACTGCCATTGTGTTGATGTCGCCACAAATGTTTCCGATAAGCAAATGTACCCAAGGATCAAAGACTATAAGCCTCTCAATTTCGTCTAACTGCCTCTATTTTTCCTCACCTACTTTCTATTCTCCCTCCTTATTCCACTTTTTGTGCAAACTCGGAAACACCCACCAAAATCCCTATTTTGACAACTCCGGGGTCCGCCCCAAGTTCACGGGTCAGCCCGAGCCGTTCGGATATAATTGCATATTAATATTCCGTCCGATGAGAGGGTTTAATGTAGACTCTCTGCTCTCTGAAGACGACTAATGTCTTCATAAATTGGCATTAGTTGACATTATTTGCCACGATTCTGCACGTCCTGATGGAAATTTAATCCGTCGACTCAAATCAGCAGAGACTCTCCTAACGTTTCTTATTTTGCCTTGAGATCTATTCTGTCGCCCTGAAAGGGGATATTAAACAAGTTAAATAAATCATATTACTTAATCGGAAGGTGATTTTAGCCTCACGGACTGCATGTAAGGTGAATAATGAATGCGCTCGCCTAAAATCATCTTTCAGACTTCCCAAAGGAAGAGCAGATGCATACATCATTAAAATGTGCCTTGAAAGTTTGCAGACCAAGACCCCGTGTTAAACTAAAGTATAAATATCGTCAATAAGACAAGTTTCAACAAAACACGATTTAGCATAAATTACACACGATTATTTCGGCTCTTAAAACTCGAACCTTCGAAATAGGGCGACATGAAAACGAATTTAATTTCCTTTCCGTGTTTAATATAGGCATACATTCTAAAACACATTCAGTATTTTTGTTATAAATTAATATCGCATTGTCCTCCTTTTAAAAAAGATAGAATTTGTTTAACAATGCCTTTTAAGATCCAAATTACGGTCATTTGTTGCTGGTTTGGCTAATTTGATTTGTTCCACGAATTACGTCACTGGGTTTGAGTAATGGGGTTCGTCGTGTCCTGGCCCACCCCATTTTCAATTCACAACAGTGAGCCCGTATAAATATATACATAAGTCACGTGGAAGAAATTAATTACGCACAATTCTTAGCTACCACGTTTCATATGAAAATATTTCGGGTACAAATTCTCGTCATACACAATGTAACAGCTTACAAAAAGGTTTGCAATGTTACAGACATCATCGTTGGTATAAAGAGCAATTCATGTACTGCCGCTCGCAAATATTAATAAACGTAGGCCTAATATAAAATAGCTTTTCACATTTTATGAACACTGAAAAATAAATAATACTTATACAATATTTTAAATGAGAATATTTATTATCATGATTGCATTTATTCAATGCACCGCACTTGACTGAAACTTTCCAGATTGTCTATATGTTTCCAAGCGAATCGTCCCTATGTACATTCCAGTGGAACGCGGAGGGGAGGAAGGGGGAGGTTAATCCGAGTTTAATGCAGCAGCGCACTGAACGCGGACCGTCTGTGATGGCTCCGTTATCTCTCCATAACATTTGGGTCTCCCTGAATTTCCAGCCAGCCAAATAGCTTCAAGAAACGCGCAGATTGAGTGGCTGTGCGCGCCCGAGGAAAAAATGTTATTAATAGCCGAAAAACTTCCCCATACTTTCACCAAATCTCTTTCGCCATTCCAGATGAATCTGTTTGAAGTGGTCTCCAGTCTTGTATTACCGCCTTCCCCTTCCACTGAGCTTTATTTTAGACTTAAATACACATTAACTTCTGCTTAAACGTGGTCTATAGTGTGTGTCCGTATGTGAATACATACTGATTCTATATTATGAATCTGAAGTATCCTGTAACATTTGTTTAGAGTATGTGTGTGTCTTGTTCCGTTTTTATATATTTAAAAATGCCTATAATCAGCAACATTATACATTTTATTTCAAGCCCAATGTCCTTCGTTCTTCCATCATCACAGCTGTTTATTTACGCTGATGATTTTCTTTATGAGCTCGACTGTTGGCGTCATATTCGAGAAGCGTTATCTCCGGTTTTTCTAAAAATTCGTGTCTTCTTTCGCATTTTTTTTCCGTGACTGCTATCCAACGGCACTTTCCCTTTTAATTGAATATTCACAGGGAATCCAAGCCCGAAGCCCGGGTTTGCCTGACACTCCACTATCGTTTCCCTGCCCTCTATTATTTTCCATGATCCACCTCAGAACAGTCCCAAATCCCGCCTGGCCTCCGTTTGATTAGATTGAGAACCTCAGGTAATCCGCCGATTTGCTCAAGCGGCCGTCGTCTCCCTCTCCCCAGCACGTATTTACAAAAGCCAGTTTGTTGGTTTAATCACTGTAGATACCACCCGATAAACGCATAGATACTCTCCCTTTCAATACGCCCGCACCGCAAATAACACCACCTCCAGGTGTGAAGCCAAGTATATTTTCCCCCCACCGCGGTCAAGCCTCTCCCCCCTTTCTCTCGCTCGTAATTAAACTTGGCAGGTTTCGGCAAACACTTTCTATAACAACAGACGCAGGTGTAGCATTCCCAAAATGTAGGTCTCCACTCACATGCTCTTAAATTTACAAACGGGGCAGCATCGGAATGAAATTGTTAGGGCTTTGTAATACTAGTCATATATTTAAAGAGAAAGGTTGGAATTGACAGCATTATCTGTTTTAACTCAAATTTATACCCCTCCCTAAAAGAAATCTCAGGCCTCAGCGAAGCCACGGCAAAGACTACGTGATATATGAACTACAGGCAACTGCAAGTGAATTTTTTAAGTAACGTTTTCACCACGTGTGCGTTACATCATTTCAGCCTCTACTTAAGGTGTCAGCTTCAAATACAAATCGAAATAAGTAAATGAATAAACATAAATAAAATCTGAGCAACTATAAAAGAAACCTAAAATATCGCCAATCTGCGCCTTAGGCGAACGAGAGTGAGCCGTTTAGAGATGAAAGTGGAGAGAAATAAAAGGCTGAATTTAATCAGCCTTAAAACCCTTCAAAATAAGGGTTGTGCACGGAACTCGGCGAGTGAGAGTTGTCCGGGGATAAACGCGTTTGCTGCTATGCCTCGGAGCTGTTACACGCTCTCCGCCATACCCACCCATTCAAAAGACCGCGTTTTCATTACGAACTCTAATAAGACTTAACGTCATTAAATGTCACTCAGACGGTGGGATGAAAACAAACACAAAGACGAATCTTTCAGAGAATTAAAAATGGGTATTTACTACGCTGGCTTTAACTGGTCCCAAAAATATAGGCTGTGAAAGTCCACGGGACGCTTATCTGATACCTCCGTTACGAAATAGTGAAATATATTTATAAAAAGACTAGGTAAACAAGCAGACAAAATGCGGACTTAAACACACTTTTTTTCCATGAAACCAAATAACAAACGCGTGTATTTGGAAGACATACGTGTAATGCGTTTAAGTGTTAAAACGAATTATTTATACATAGAATTAAACTGACATGGCTCCTGACCTGTCAATAGACTACATACAACTACTTGCTTCATTCTTTAGAGAAGCCGAGACATACGCGGGGTGAAAACAGCGATTAACGCTGATTAAGTAAACAAACAAACAAGCTAACGAGCGAATGAATAAATCATAGGTACACGCATACCCACATGCACACGTAATTATGGACAGGATAAACTAAGATCCTGTCAGGCCGGTATCAGCTTCAGTGAGAACAATCATCTCAGTTAAATCACAGGGGGGCTGTACATTCGTTATAATCAGAGTCCTGCAGGAGGCTTTAAAAACGAAAGAAAGAGTTACTAATTACTGACAAAATATGAAAACAAAATACATATATATTTTGAAAGTGAAACTGGTGGTTAAGGGCGCACACCAACAAATTCCCTGTTAATTCGCACAATGTGGCGATTTCGGAATAAGTGCATGCCACTTGCAAAAAAAGAATGGACCGTTTTGCTTCTTCTCTTCCAACAGACGATTCGATAGTATTACAAAACTATCTAACAGCAGGGTGTATTGAATAATTCATCTCCCTTTATTTCCCCTCTTGGCCTTTTGTCCGGAGTTTTTTTTTCCTTCTTTGCGAGTTTCTGAATGAGAAAGGACAGGCCTATTTCCCTTTTAGCCGCTCGCTTTATGCTACGCGCTTTTGTACCGCGGAATCTTTGCTTTAAAAAAACCTTCAATGGTGTATAAGCTTTTTACGACTGAAGTTCATCTTCAAGTTTGGAAAAAAAGAGAATAGGTCTACTTTTAGTGAAAAGATTCTTGTGACCGTTTATTTAAACCCTATACACAAATGTTTGATCACCTTATTTGGTAACATTTGTTTGCCTCTGAAAACGGTTTGCTGACTGACTGGGAAGGAGCCTCTTATCATAGGGCTGGCCGCGAGACAAACCAACAGCATGTCTTAAATCTGGCCTCCAATCCCTCTCTTCCTCGCTCCGTCTCCGTGTTAAAGGCTGTATTCCAGTAAAAAAATTCACATTCCAGAAACGAGACCCCATAAGCAACAATCGTTAAAAAAGTTGCTGCTATTGATGATTACGGGATAGAAATGGAGACCGAATTAAATGCCGTCTTATGTTTTTATGACAAATCGGGTAGGTGTGGTTGCCGTCATTAATTGTGAAATCGGTGATCTGTCAAATATCGTTCAAAATAACCATGTAAAAAGCGGAAGGCTATTTTGTTATACAAATTAATTGACTAGTCCCAAATCCCTTCAGTCATTGCTCATATAAATAATTAAGTAACTGCAGACTTGGAGACTAAAAACAGCGTTGAACTCCAAGAATCAAATAAAATGAATAATTTGAATTCGATTTTTATCGACATAGTTAATGTCAAATGAATTACTTCAAAGTGAAAACACATAGAATGACATTATCTTGCAAATACATTATTATTATTGATTTGTAATTTTGTTGTAATTTTTTCCCTCGAATTTTGATAATTAACGAGCACAGTGGAGCGTCTCGGTTACCTTTATCGCCGAGAATTCCGTCAATGCTATGCTTCGTTTTCCTCTCTCCGTCCTCGTCCTTTTTGTCACAGTCGTCCTCGTCGTCTTTCTTGCCGAACCGGGCTCTGAGAACCCGGCTGATGGAGCTCACTGATGGACACACACAACCACGAGAAAATGTATCATCTGCGTTTGGAAATCGACAAAATATTTCAAGATGGATTCTGCGTGAACGGTTTTGAGAAAATATATCAGCCAGTCAGGTAAACACAAGTTACCATTTTTTCAGATTCATTGACACAATTTACCTTCATACATTTTCACCTTCTTTTCCAACGTTTGCAGCATGTTATAACTTCATGTTGCGTTTATTATTTAGGTGTATATGTAGGCCTATGTGTCCGGGGGATATTAAAGATCATTGTTATTTAAGAAACTGTTTTGGGCTTATCTTTCTGTGACCGTGCACGTCGGCGCTTGTGTGGTGACGTTTTAAGCGAGGGCCCGATATGTTAACAAGAAAAAGGTGTGCTTACCAGAAGAAGCCTCACCTGAAGGCACTGTGCTTCTGTCACACAGCCCGTCCTTCAGAAGCTTGTCGCGGATCTCCCAACTGAACATGCCGGGGTTCTCCCGCTTGTACTCCTCTATCCGTTTCTCAACGTCAGGCGTTGCCACCTGCTTTTGGTTTGAATTTACACAGAACAAAACCGCAGAAAGAGACAGGGCAGGAAAACTTTAAACTTACATCGATGGCGCGGAATCGGCGCTTCGCTCCACAGTCATAAATCATCACAGTAATCATACGACATTATGCAAGTTCGTTTCAGTGTCACTATCTGTCTTACTGACAATTTAAAATATTTAGATATCTTTAAAAATTACCCGTGTAAAGTACTCTCCGTTATAACGTTAGTAAAAATAAAGTTTTACAGACCCAACATGAAAAATGAAAATATTAAATTTATGTTCACAAGCCTCATATAACATCTAAGCGAACGTACAACAAATCCTAGGTTTGTTGCGTAGCTATTTTCATAACTGTATACTATGTATTTATATATAGACATATATTTATATATAAAATGTCTATGATAAAAACAAATGGCCTAAGAAAGCTAACATAAAGGGATTAACTTTAGCAGTACCATTTCAACTTAGTTTTGGCATCAACAATATCAAAAACACTACAAGTCAGCCTAATAATGATTATAATTATTATAATAACCCCTCACGTCATCACAATCTCTAGACATCATTGGCTTTCTTGTTTAGTTTTATTTAAGGATAGCCACAAGCTGGAGCGCGACCCGTGGCAGTCTGCCCCTGTCGCTGTGCACCCCCTCAGCCCCGAACCTTTTTTGCACTCACCCTGGGTTTGCTTCCACCTATAGCCCCAGGGCGGATTGACCCGGTCTCCTGGTACCGGCAGAGGATTTTGGACACGCAGCCGTGGGAAACTCGCAGCTGTCGCGAGATCACGCAGGGTCGGATGCCGTGATGGGCCATCTCCACTATCTTGTGTCGAATATGATTCGGCAGCGGCCTCCCATTGATAAACACTCCGCCGAGCTGGTTGACGCGGCCCTGGCCCAGTGGGGTTGACACTGTACCGCGAGAGCACACAGTTAGGTTCAGCAGCAGGAAACAGGCGCCCGACTGCAGTGCACCGTATGAAGGTCAGAGGGAATGGCGCTGCGCATTCGTTATATCTCTTGGATGTAAAATGAGCAGCAAACTGCCAAAAGAGAGCATCACCTAAAGACAATTAAATAAATGTTGAAAAATTAGCTGTAACTGGCGACTCTTTAATTTTGCCAAAGAGAGAACTGCGGCCAAATAATTAGCCCTATACTTATATTTTTTACATTAATGCAAATCAAGTCAGTCTGAAAATATTTCCTTCAGAAAATACAAGTGTTCATTTATTTAATATTTCAGATGTATTCAAAAAATGACATCTACTGTTTTAGTATTAGCTTCATATTTCTATTGAACCCATTTGCCTCTTTAGTAACAACTAACTACAACTACAACTACAATACTACTACTAATGCAACTACTACTACTACTAATAATAATAATAATAATTTCATTATGCACAATATTTCTATTTGATGGCTGAAATTACTGTACATAAAACAGTACAGTTGCTTCCTGTTCAAAACTTTTACATTTGACAAGAGTTAGAACCGATTCTGCGAAGGTTTTCAAGCTGGCACACATCACACGCACTGCTCAGCTGTTCTTGCTGGAAATGGGAATTAATTAGTGTAATTTCCCAGACGCAGGGATCCCGTGTCGTCCGGCCTAGTTGTAGCGTTTTAAGTACAACTGACTGACCCGGTCGACTTGGCGAGAATTTTGCTAGAAGTATCATTAGAGAGAGATGGCACTTAAGTGGCAGGTTTTGCATTTAAGATGAGATGAAGTGCGAGATTCTTTACATCTCCATTATTCCTAGTCATGCTATACAAATATTGATGTGATCCTTTGAGCCATCGCTTTGTTGCATATTTTGATTTGATTTGCGCCTGCGAAGCACTTCAGCAAATCCAGGAGCCTGGGCAGCTATCGTCGCTCTCCTTGGACAATTGTGTAAACAGATACTTGAGCACGGACATCGTGTTTCGGAAGGACACACACGGAATAAACGCAGTACATACAAATAAAAAGGTATATTTGTGGAGTGTGCTTGGATCTTCCCTCGAATAGTCTTTAATATAAATCCTTTGACGCGCTTTTAAAATACCCGGGCCCTTGCAAAGTCTCCGACAGGACATATGAACGCTGATATTGCAAAATTAAGAGAATAATAAATTTGACATGCATAAATTTGACATATATATATATGTAAAGGGTGATCAGCTTATGTACTAAAAATAGAACACATCAAGAATAATTGCTGGATTAATATTATATCGTTCTAAACTGAGATTTAAGTTTTAATGGCTGACAAAACAGTCGAAACACATGTTTTATGTAGTATGTATTATTTTATTAAAAACGCCGTCTTCACCAACTTTTGGGCGTATATATTTTGTTTCTTAGATGTGAATTCTCAAACATACGTGTTAAGTAATTAAATATCATGACTTAAAAAAACCGAAATAAAATGTTTATATGCTAAACGACTGCCACATTTGTCAATTAAAAAACAAGAAAATGATTTAAACTTACCTTCCAGTGGAAATCCTGTCCGAGGATAATTCTGCCCTGGTGTCGGACGCATCATTCGAGGCACAGTTCCTGGTAACGTAGCCATCGCAGCTACACCGAAAAAAAAAATCAAACTGACGATGTAAAGTTTTACTCACACAGACAGGTCCGTATTTTGCAAATATATGCCCTGGAAATAAGGAAAAACAGTACTGGTTTTGCAGTAATTTTCAAATAAAACAGAAAAGATAGGTCCGGTTTGGCTTAATATAAAAAAACACTACGCCCCACAAAAGAAGAAAAACAGAAAACACTTGGTAAATCGCACGGCAGGTGGCATTGGAAAAAATATAACGACCGCTGAATGCAAGGTGCTGTGTTTGAGTAACGCTGGGGGCGGGAGGGGGGAAGGTTGTATATAGCACTCCTAGGCAGGCGTGGGCAAAGGTGATATTCTCTGTCGTGTTGTACTTCTAGGTCTGGTAGTTTTGATGGCAAAGTCTACGCCAGAGGTTGGGGGTAGTTTAAGTGGCGAACTTTCAGGCAAGAAACGGGAGGTGGGAGCAGCGTGCGGCGATAGGTTCCAAGGCCTTTCTTTTATTCATGAAGAGAAGACGGGGAATCGCCGCTGGCCCGCCGTCCAATCAGGGCGCACGGCGTGGGACGGGGACGCGCATTCCGCTTGTTTTAATTCATACCGTGGCCGGGCGCGCTTTCAACTGAAATCCGTGAAAGAAAGACAGTTGAGATGTATTTAACTTTCTGTGTCAGCGTGCGTACAGTTAACCCAGCAGTAAAGTTGAGCCTTTCCGTTTGATATCCACATGGAAGTCGATATATTATTACGCCTTACATATGATTATAAAAACTTTAGTGTGGAGATATATTTTCATATCAAAAGGTTCATAAAAAGTGTCCAAATGTAAACTTGTCTACTTGTCGAAATACCGATCAATATCGCAAAAAAAGTATCCGGCTATGTGTTTCAGTTCTTGTCTGTCATTTCGGCCATTTATTACTGACGTTTGCATAATAGCAGCAACACTATGTAGCAGACATAACAGAGACAGCTGAATACAAGAAGCCAGAAGATGCGAAACGTTTTCTTCATAACATTAATAAATAGAATAGTGCGTCAGAAAATGGCTTTAAAAATATTTCAAATTCAATTCCTAGTATCTCATAGACTATTAAATTAATCAACGTGAGCTTATTCTGGCAGTTGGTGATTGGCATGGATTCACAATCCAACTCGTTATTTTGTGGGAAAAAGTAGCTTATCACAGCAGGCCACGATGCCAATCCACACGGAACCCTTCTCGTTAATTCTGCAGGACTTCTGACACCTTCAGCGCCGAACGAACTCGGGCAGAAGTTAATTAAACCCCACCAACTCCTCCGAAAAACATTTCTAACATATTTTCGTTATACAAACTACCGTCTTTCATCCACCTGTCCATAATAATCAACAACGCCGTAATTAATTAAAAATCAAAACGAGTCAATGAGCTTCCCCAGTGTCTGTCACGCTCATTATTTCCCATTGTTTATGGTGTTTTATAAGGATGGCGCTACTGTTTTCCTTCCTAAGCCCCATCCACTCTAACACCTCTCTTTGGTAATATGTGATAAATGTAAGAACAAATATAAGGTGTATAAATCAAAAGATACTATTTGCATCTTTTCAATTGGCCGCACAATTGAAAGCGTTTAAATTGTAGAAACTACGCAGGGGGACGATTGGTCGGGGTTCTGAAAGTTGTGAAAAGTGGTGTCGTCACGCAAGTTTTGAAACAGTGACTCGAGACTCAGTCTTAACATAAGCTGTCAACTAATACATGACGTTATTTTCAGGTTATTCATAGGTCTGAGAGAATATTCGAATAAAGCGTTGCCAACTACGAAAACGTAAAAAGTCCGTAAAAATAGGGTCCAATGTACCGTGTTAATATGAAGGAATTTTCCGTATAAATTTCTCGCAGGTGTGTTACCCATTAATTTGAATTTCGCGTTGCATTGTGGGAGCGAGTACACCCGCAAAAACAACAAAAACATATCGGTAAAAAACGGATAACGTCATAGTAGAATATTACCAGTATATTGTCCGTTTTTTTACAATTTTTTTACAGTGTACAAGCCTACATAGACCTACGTCCGCAGGTGGATGTATTATGGACTGGCCCAAAACGGATGAAAGCTGCCTGACAAGTTCGCTCAGGACAAAGCATCGGACACCAGCCACACCGCTGCCTAACTACTCAAAAGGGCCAGTTATTCAACTACAAAAAGCGAATCTGACATGACGTTTAGTTTTACATTTAGCAATCCGAAATTTCATCTCCGTCAGGTTTTAAAACGTGTAGTTGCCCTGGGACAGCGCATGTTGTTGCCTAACCGATCCTTTGCGTGCCAGATTATAAGCCTATAGGTTACTGACCATAGCTGAGCCTGGAATTTTTTGCCTTATCATTAAGTGACATGGAGCCTAATTGTAGAAACCTATATTCCAGGCATTACAGCAATGTCATTGTGGAAAATTGCTTACAGATGACATCCCAATAGTATTAAGCAACAATGACTGTCTTTAGCTAATGACTTAACAATTGGCTGATTATAGAGCTGTTAGCTGTTATAGAGTCCATATATTAAACAGTCGATATGTCCAAGCCAAAGAGTTGAATTGATAATAGGTCTTTATATTACCTTAAGAGCAAATGTCTGTGGGGGGGGGGGGGGGGGGGGGGGGGGGGTTTACAGACCCAACAGGAAGAATGAAAAAATTAAATTTTTTTT
>JAODKM010000118.1:22210466-22222443 GCA_026780845.1 Petrocephalus sullivani
CCCCACAGAAAGTGGCATGGCTGTGGTCACGACCCAAGGGACAGGACTGCTTCCGGAAGTGCCATGCCGGGGGCCTCTTCTGTGTCTGGGGACTGAGAGAGGAAGCAGTGCCTGATGGCTTAGCGCTCGCTCTAAAGGCTTCTTTGGGTCACAGCCCCACAGAAAGTGGCATGGCTGTGGTCACGACCCAAGGGACAGGACTGCTTCCGGAAGTGCCATGCCGGGGGCCTCCTCTGTGTCTGGGGACTGAGAGAGGAAGCAGTGCCTGATGGCTTAGCGCTCGCTCTAAAGGCTTCTTTGGGTCACAACCCCACAGAAAGTGGCATGGCTGTGACATTTTTGAGATCTGTCAACTGAAATTTTCTTGGATACCTACTACTGCCTCAAGTGTATGTGAGAAATCCAGTAAAATTCCCACAGGACTCAGTTTATTATGTAAAGACTCATTTCCATACATTGCTTAAAGACGCATTTTCATAATTAATGTCCTTCACATTGTTCATACCAAATCTATACCACTTTTTACATTATCATACCACCAATGGTTTTTATACCACTCAAGGGAAATCTTCTAAACATAATTTTTGGGAAATAAATGACTGATTATCGACCTTCGAGGGTCCCCTTATCATGTCACTGTCTGCAGAGGATGACAACATTCAAAAATGCCTTCATAAAAACTACAGTAGTATACCAGTCCTTTTAGCTCATGCTCAGAACATGCGTGTGTGTTTTTAAACTCCTATGGTTGAGCTGAGATTAACGTTTAACGTCTCGCGGCCTAAATACAGCCCAGTCTTCTGTTCCCGGCAGTCTGTGATGGTGCTGGCTGTTCTGATTCTGATTTCATTTTTAATCGGTTGCAGTCGCCTTCCTTTGAGACAAAAAGTGAATGAAAGGACTCAGTTGAATGAAGATATAAGAACATGGTTTACATTTAACATGGCATCCAAATTAGTCTCACTAAATTGATCTGCGAGGCTAGCCCGTGGAGGGCGAGTAATTCCATGGCGAGTCTCTTGCCGGTGTCTCTGGGTCATCAGTCAGGGTCATAGCTCATTTCTGGTAAGGAGGCCAAGACATGACAACTGATTTAATTTCGTTTTTTGGACATTGACACAGAGGCCTTAAAAATGCCGGAGCTAATGTACGGTTGCTGTTTTACACAATGGAAGTAGGAATTGACAGTCAGCTGTACTGGTTTTGGAAATGGACCAAGGGTCTTGGATTGTTGCCCCCCCCCAAAATGTGAGAACTTAATCAGTCTGGTTTCCAGTGCATGAATAAGGAATGGCTCAATATTCAACTCACCTTGCTTAGCAGAATCAGTTGAAAAAATACCATATAAAATGTGGAGCAGAGAGAATAGTGGATGAAGAAAATAATGAATTAAAAATGGTCGTTCCTGCTAATGTAAGCGGTCTTTACGTGAAAAAGAATTATGGCATTACAAAGGTATACGAAAGTATATGAAACAAAGGCTAGCACTCCGGGGATCAAAACAAACGCAGGTGGTTTGCGCAAAGATATTAAGGCTTGAACCACGTATGAGGATAGCAGACAGACCACAAGTTACACACCTACACCCAGGGCTGGCCCGAGCCTTTATGGGGCCCTAAGCAGAATTTGATTTGCCCCCCCCCAAATCAAGATATCTTGACATTTCAAGCACTCATGGGGGCCCCCTGGTGACATGGGGGCCCCAAGCGGCCGCTTAGTTCGCTTATGCCTTGGGCCAGCTCTGCATACACCTATCACCAAACTGCTGGCAAGTAACACATACAACGACCAACAAAGTGCAGACCAAAGGCTGGCACATATATACACGGGTAACCAGGATGAAACAAGAATCAGGTGTGGGCCATTGATATTCACCCAAACACCAGAGCTAGGAATAACAAGACACAGGTGAGGATCATAATCACAAAACATTAAGGATTCCAACACTAGGAATGGGATGACCAGCGACACCTGCTGGCCAAATAGGGAAACGACAAACAGGACAGGCACGGGACTACTCCAGACAAATTTAAAAAAACAAATGTTAGGATTTCTTTAACAAATGAAAACAGGGAAACTTAAATATTATCAGGATGAGTAGATGAGATATTCCCATAAACAGACCATCCCGCTGCCATGATACTATGATGCTTCTGTCCAGCTAGTCCATTTTCTGAAATATAAAATGTACATTCGACACAGAGACAGCAGGATTTAAGTCAGCACCTTTGACGATAAATTTCAGCTTAAAAAAAAAACACCATCTTCAGAAGCACCCCTGGGAAGGGCAACCTTTCCCGTGTGGTTTGGCGCCGGCTTGCCCCCATGCAGCTGTGTCACTCACGCGGGTCCCATCACTGGTGTCCGAGGAGGGCCACCAGTCAGTGGCACGATCCGGAAGGGTCACCCGGCCATGACTACAGCTTAGTTCTGCTGGGAAATAACATGACCAGTATTTCTCTACTTCTATGACTCGCTAATCTTATCACAGTCTAGCTGACATTCATATACAAGTAATGTTATATGACTACATGCTTTTAAATCTATATGTTCTACCACCCAGGGGATAAGGTCACCTGTGTCCCAGCTTCTGAAAGAATAAACAAAGCATATAAACACAAAACTCAGAAAGACACGATCATTTTGGTCAATGTATCGATGTAAATGTATTGTTAGCGAGAGATGAGGTATTTGGGGAGTTATTCGGCTCTGGATTAAGCAAGAAAACTTGGCAACCGTTTCGTATTTATTCCCAAATGTGTTCGCGTTAGCCGGGAAGGCGACGCCCGGCGCGTTTGTTAGCCACAGTTTCACCGCGCGAATAAGGAGCAGAGGGTCTGTCGGAGGGGCGCTCCGCCGACGGGACCTTATCAGCTCCCCCCTAACTTGTCTTGTCATGGGCAGTTACGGCTCGGGCGGCTCCCTGTGGTGCGGAGGGGAGCAGGGGCAGGGGCGGCTCGGCACAGGTGCGGCCACCTCCGGCGCACATTTGCCACACGGGACGCACATAAACCCCATATTCTCCCAGCACTCCTCCGCTGACGGCTGCTCCGCGTCGTCCCAACATTTCTAAGTAAATAACATTTCCAGCCGTTTTATCTGCGCTGCCCCAGAGTGACGCTTTGAGACCTTTTCAAACCTTAGACGTAGGCAAAGTGCTAGTCATATATGTCTCCTGATTAATTAATAGTTAATTAACTAGGCAATTTGGTAATTATTTGAATAATCATGGACATATGAAAAGAATTTAAACTGTTTTGTTGAGTGTAACAGTTTTTAACCCCCACTGTCGATAATTTTGATTAGTGCTGTATTGAATAAAATTACATTTTGGTAGCTCCTCAATATTTTAAAGCTGATTTATCATAGTCTGTCAATAGATGAAGCAATAGTTGCGTAATAATAATAATAATAATAATAATAATAATAATAATGCAAGTTAATGAGAGTTTTTTTTATATGGATAGGAAATATTTTCTCAAAAGTGAGAATAAAGCTTCCTGGCGTCACTCTTCTCTTAAAGCTTTTCAGGTGATTCATTCGTAAGTGACACGCACACGGCAGGTGATCGGTGTGAAAATGTGCCGCAGGAATCTCGGAAATTTAAAGGAACTTTTAGGGGGGGACCTAGCCTTTGGACGGCCTTCATCATCAGTAGAATCCAGTAAGTTATTTTAAGGCGGCTTTTTGTGCCGTGGTGTGTAACATCTTCTTCAATCTACGGACGGAGCAAGATTATTATTACATATCAAAAATATGTATGACCTGTAAATTATATGCTAATCATGTGAATCACAGATATCACCCATGTTTTATTTATTTCTCATTTATGCTTTATTTTGTAAGCATGATTTTAAGGATGCTTTGTCAGATATTTAGGTATTTGTATACTATGTTTTAGATTTATCTGCGAAACACCAAAGCTAAAGCAAAAATCGATAACAGTTAACAAAAGATGCAATAATATACCCTCCCTTATCTTCTTAGAGTCAGAACAATTTATACATGGTTGGCTTGAAAATGCAATTATATAATGAATATAATTATTGTCAAATTTCTTTGTTAAAAAAGAATTCTACTACTTTTGGAGTATCGTTTAGATTAGACTATTTACACCCGAACTGTGGTAATCAAAATACACATTTAAGAAATCTATCGTTTTTTATAAATAGCAGTTTTTTTTTCACCGAGACAAGTCACACATATCAGACCGTAAAACCAAAATGTTTCTCCTGGAATCTGAGCCTCAAACCTTCGAACCCAACTAATAACCGGGACCATGACGCCATGCAAGTGCTGCACATAAAGCGCTGATGCGCGCAAGTCCGCCAAGTTCCGCTAGATGCTTGTCCGAAAATTATTTAAAATCGCCTCTGGTGTTCATAACTTTATTTACGGGCAAGTGACACGGATCAGAATTGGAATATAAAACAAACCGAATTAGTAGGACAAATTAATACCCAAATTCGTTTGATCCGATAAAAAATACCAACTACTTCAGCTGACAGTTTGAGCACTTTCCTCAATGTGTCCGACCATACGTGCAAAATTAGGCTTCGTTTGCACACTGCCCTTCGACGGTCCCTGCACGGAATCGAAGCCTTCCTGCGTGGAAGTCTGGGTTAATGGTAAAGATGACACTAGAGTCCCTCATCGTGTAGAACAGGGGTGGGCAATTCCGGTCCTGGAGGGCCGTGGTTCAGCACGTTTTGGTTTGGTTTAAGTGAACCCTGACAATTAACTGGTGAGGTGAACCAAACCAAAACGTGCTGGACCACTCCCCTCCAGGACCGGAATTGCCCACCCGTGGTGTAGAAGATGATGCTCCTAAGTCTACAGGTTAAACTGTGCAATACAGTTATTGAACTCTGTGACCCTGCTGTTATGGGACTGACTTTTTTACACCCATACTCTCTGACGTTGGGAATACGTCAAACAGGTCAGATATTCCCACAACAAGGAGTCTATCGGATGTTTTCTGGAGAACATTCTGCGGTTTTTAAAATTACTTTCCGAGATCATGCGAGGAAGGCCGGTACCGTGAGGGCGACATAAACGGCCTCACACCTCCAGGTACCACGGATGGCGCCTTACATCTCACCGCGCTCTGTATGCTGGTAAGTGAAACTCATAGGTCGTTGTCGCCATCTAGTGGACGGAGATGAAATAATCCGAGAAACTACGCGATACTGTTCCAGGATGCCACCTTCACAATAAGATCCCTGCTAGATATTCCATGTGGCGTTATTACAAAGTGGAGTTTCAACAGGAACTCAGCCCACATAAAGTAAGGGAGCCGGGGCGTGGTGCGTAAACTCATCAATAACTACAGAGTTTCAAACCTCCTTTGGCATTAACCCCACAGAAAAACTGCCGAGCAGCTGCATGCGAGCCTCACATCACCAAGAACATTGATAAGCGTCGGATGGAGCTTGTCACTGGGCTCTGGAGCGGTGGAAACGTGTTCTGCGGAGTGACAAATCCCGCTTCTCTGCCTGACACCTCACTAATGCTCTTCTGGGTGTATAATGCGTACGGTTCATTTTCTTTTCCGGGGTTATATTCCCGTACGCCAGGGGGCGGTATAAGCTTTTGGTGTTTGTGGTCTGCGCAATAAGATGAAAACACAGAGGAAGAAAGGAAAAAAACATGGCTGCCCCCTTCGCAATGTCACGCTTTTAGGACTTTTCGTGCTGCTGGAGTTAAAATTCGAAGAAACCTGGGCGCTAGTATTCTTGAATTAGCACCGGAGATATCCGCACTATATTACACTGCAGGTTATTTTCTCCAAATGTTTCTGATTTATACGATTTATTTAGTGACGAAGCTAATGTGTACCTCTAAAGTGGATTAAAATCAAATTATTGTTATTTGTTTTCAGGTTTCGTGTGACATTAATCCACCATGGTGCATCTCTGTAAGTTTTTAAATAATTAAAAACATGTTTATGTTAGTCCTCTTCTATTCTGATTAGTGGATCGTACTTTTTATATTTTTAATGTTGCTCATACATAGTGAATGGTTTCGAGTTTTATTTTAGGTGCTTGTGGTCAAGTTTAAATTCGGCACAGGCAATTTCTAATGGTTTTATTCAGTACGATTACAGCTATATTAAGAGCTCTCAGTTGTTTTGGTCTAAATATTGTACGGCAGAGGACCCCCCCCCCCCTAACCAGGGTCTTTTTCTCTTTGTGTCTCCTTTCATTCAGCATCTGCTCTTCTGAGACGCTACCACGGGGGCTTTGTCGTCATTAGGCTGGCACTGGGTGGCTGCACAAACCGACCTTTTTACCGCATTGTGGCGGCTTTTAACAAACGGGCGCGGGACAGCAAATACATCGAGCAGCTGGGAACGTACGACCCCCTTCCCAACATACACAACGAAAAGCTCGTCAGCTTCAATTATGACAGGATAAAATACTGGATCGGCTGTGGGGCCCACACAACAAAACCCGTAGCCAAACTCCTAGGTAAGTGCCACTACGCGACTTCACTATTCTGGCATGAGGCCCCCTAAAGAACTGCCTTATCGGGACCATAATACCGTCATTAATCCAAATTAATTTTAGATGCCAAGTTCAGATTATGCTGGCAGGTGCAAAAGTAAATAACACGTCTTGCTGATTACACACCAGGTGCAAGTGTTTCTGTAGATTGCAAGGCATTTTGTATTAACAGTTCGCAAACAGAATTGCAACACGATTCCTGGTTGGTGAAATATGGTACTTCCTCCAGGCCTGGCAGGATTCTTCCCCCTCCACCCCATGACGGTGACTGAAGCTGAGCGCCTGAGGAACCAGGTTGCAGAGAAGGAAGAGGAGGGTTCTGGAGCTGGAGCAGAGGAGGGACAGGCCAAAGAAGGGCAGCGGCAGGAAGCGTAGTCCCCACCACCAAGTATTGGCCAGGTGCCCATGAAATGTCCGAACTGTTCCGTAGATGCTGATCCATGCCCATCTTGATTTTTTTTTCTTTTTGTGAAGCCGTTTTCCCATCCCTTGGAAAATGCGTTGAATTATGCTTTGGCCTTTGCATGTGTTCAAATATGAAATGCATTGTAAAATTTATAATGTACACAGTAAAATTCAATTTAAAATTTAATTATATAAATTTTTTTATATTTTAATACTGTCTCAGATAACATATTGTACGTGTATAGCAGAGTATAACTTCAACTCTAAGTATTCAAAATTAATTAAATCATTCTAATAAACATGCATCAGCATTACATTTCACTCTAGGGATAATAACTCTTTTACTATAATTTCACATTTTACTCCTAATGTTGTTTTTTCCTGAGATTTATATTTGGAAAAGTACAGTCACCCCTCCAGATTCGTGAATTTGACATTTGTGGTTTTGGTTATTCGCAAGGTGTCCATGAACAATTAAATGGGGATATTTTTGGAGCTTGTCAAAAGATCGCAGAAACTTGCAGAAGACGTGTAAAACAAAAATGTATAAACAATATCCAACATGCTGAAGGCTAAGCGCCGGATCCTTTGCCACTTGTGACTTACCTATCGTCACCCAGGTGGGCACAGAGTCTGCGTTTGAGGGCTGCGTTCCTGGATCCGTGCCACTCAAAACAACAAGGACGGTCCATTCGGTTACTTAAATGCACCTTGATCGTTCATTGGTCAGGCGAAAAGGATTCAGAATTCAGAAAGGAGGTCTGGCCATGGACTGTATATAAACACCTCTTCTACCATCCCATATCAGACTGAAAACAAACACGGCTAGTGGATTTGATAAACGGTTGGCTGAGGAACTCTGGAAATAATGGGATTTATATGATTCCTCTGTTTTTGGTTATGAATACTCTCAGATGGTTGCATACCAAAATACAATTTTAACTGCAATGCCATATACCTATCAGTGTCCTTGCCTACTGTAAGTACATAATGCATGATTAGTAAAATACTTTTAGTAAAATACTTATTATTAATATACCATCCACACCCAATACCATCCAAATGTGACTTAAGAGCCATTTCGCTCTACGGCGCCACTCCAGCCCTGTTGTGGTAGCACAAGAAGTGTGAATATCCAGGAACGTGGACAACCCCAGCACCATGGTGTTCACACTGTGGCAGCTCCACAATGAGTGTAAACGAGCCACATCTGCACAACCTCCCTCGTCAATGACCGCGGACTTGTCAGCCACTCCATCCCATCCTCTGAAGCCTGGCATTCTGCACCAGGTGGCAGCCCCTTCTGCATGATGGAGATGGTGGCGCTTGTGCAGATAATGCCCTTAATGTAGCAGGGGAAGCAGGCGTTGCACAGCTGTCCTAACCAACCCATGGTGTCACTGGGCTCCACTTAGGGTGGGGGTGACTTTGGACAGAAATGTCCTCCTCTCTGCAGCACTTCCCTGGAGTTTTTCCTGGTTCAGGAGATTCTCCTCGGCCCTCTCATCACACCTCCAGCAGGTCGTTTCCTCTTTGTGGTGGCTTTGCTGCTGAATACCGAGACACTGCATCCACTTACCTCATTGCCCCCTCCCTCTCCTCCCTCTCTGTAGTTGTGGCTTGGCCGTCATATACCCAGGTACCAACTGGGCACAGGATGACTTCCACCTGTTTGTCAGTCAGGGCCTGACATGCTGTTGGAGGCTCTTTGGAATGAGCCTGTGCAAAAAGGCCCAGGTCCTGCTGACCTAGGATGAGTAGTTGAGAGAGGTCTGTCGGGCTCAGGAGTGCTAATCCCTCGCTAACCCCCCAAACTTCTGCTCCTTTAATTGCTAGTGGCTAGACAGAATTGGGTCGTAATGTACTGTTGCTCCAAATCACCCAAACTGGTGCTGGAGAATGGTCTTTGGGGCTGGGAGGTGCCCCCTCCTTTCTTCAGGCCAGATGTCTCCAAGGCTTTGCCACAGAACATTTTTTTGGAACATTTCACCACGATTAATGGATTACTTATCATTTCCAACATTTGGTACTTGTATGTGTCAACATTAGTCATAAACTTTCTGTTTATAATCTGGTACGGCATACCTTTTGTCTGATATTTGGATCCCTAGTTAGTGTGACTGCTTTGCATGCAACACAGCATTCACATTGTTTGTAGAGCCAAAGGACGGGGACTGAGGAGGCTGGGTGTAAATAGCCAAATATATGCCATGTGACTGTTTGCAGCCAGGTGCAAACAGACACTCCAAACTTACTAAGCTGCTCCCATGCATGCTGGGTGACTCTCACACCGGTAGTAATAAAACTGCCACTAGTCATGAGCTCATTGGTGTCAAGTCTCTTTTTTTACCTGTGAGACTCACGTTTTTAGCCCATGTTGCCAACTGGGCTAAACTGGTCATGCTGCCAAATTAAACGAAGATAAGGCACTGATGTGCTGCAGACTGCATTCAGACTGGCTAGCTCCCCCCCCCCCAGTTGGCAAAAATTAACGGCAAAATGTGTTACGGGGGCCACACCTTTTTTGATAAATAATTCCTAATTGTATTTTTTTACTAATCTATTCCGTTGTTTTCAAACTGGCTAAGTTGACATACATGTGGGTTAGCTTTTCCACTTACATGTTCCGGTCAACCCAAAACCTATCCCAGAAAACACAGATGCACTCGATTAATTACTCGACTTAAGCTAATCATTACAGATGACACAAAAATGCAGCATTAGTATTTAATTTCATGGGATTTAAATACTTGGTTATTAATCAACCTCTTGTTTGGTGTATAGGTTTGCAGCTCACATTAAAAAACAATCAGTCTCATTTGTTTTTAACTATTTCCATAAGAATAGATTAGGTTCACCAGAACCTTGAGTCAGAATGTGACTGTTTTCTCCCCTTCTACCGGGAGCTATTATCAGATCTCCCACTGTGTTTTTAGGTCAACTGGGACACGCCTAAGTCATGGAATGAGTAGCAGAAAGTCAATATTTTTAAGAATCAAACACTTTAATTTGTCTCTTGCTTTTAAGCCAAGATCAACTGCTGCTGGCAAACCAGCGTCCTCAGTTCCTGCAGTTCCTGACTGCCAGTCAGAACCTCACCTGAAAGGGAAACCGTCAGTGCATCTACATCTCAATGCTCTAGCATTCTGTCAAGGCACACACAGGTTTGCTGGGCAGGAATCCCCGGTGATAGGCCACAAGTGCAAAAGAGGAGTTTAAATCAAGAAGCAAACTGCCAGGCACAGCCCTGGACAAAGAACCTGTCAGACATACATTTGGAAGAGAGTGAAAGCCCAGCCAAAACGCTGGGGCCTGGGAGCGCTTGAGAGATTCTGTCGGCCTGACACACTGTCCATCTCTTATACTTCTTTCTGCTTATGAACTCTATTTATAGATAGACACAAACACACACAGTCCAAAAAAACATGCTGAGGGTAACTGGAGCTACCAAATTCCCTGTAGGTGTTCCTTGTGTGTGTGTGCCCTGCTAAGGGTTGGTGCCCCATCCTGGGGTTGTTCCCTGCCAGCACCCATGGGCTCTGCAGCCCCCACGATCCTGAGCAGGATAACTGGTTCTGGAAAGTGGATGGATGGACAAACCTGTATGTTTTTGTTACTGAGGACTTCCAGATTGAACATCGATAGGGCTATCCGCACGGGTCTTAAAGAATTCGTAACAAAAACGATCTATAGAAATGCAAGCAGACTTTTCCTGTCCCTTTCACGCTGCAGTCAGATACGTCATAACTGTCCAAAACTTTAAAATGATTTTTATTTCTTTGCCCTGAACGACAAAGATAAGTTAATGTAATCCACTTATTGGTACCGTATCAAGCCATTTTTCTCAGTATTGAATGTATCTTATCAATCCTTGAACATTTTTCCCTCTTGCACCAAATGCACACACAATTAATCAAAATGAAACAACGGCAATCTGTGATAATTGAGCAAAAAAAATCTAGAAGTGTTTACATAGGAGTTAATGGTGGCCCCCAATATAGAACACCTGCTTCCAGTTTTGAAATGATCTCACCTTTGAGTACTAAAGTTATTTGAAACACTGGCGTTCTAGATTTTGATCTCGCCTGTGATTTCTTTGTTCCTTAGTGTTGATTTTATACAGTTATCAGCAGCCAGTACTGAGGTTCCCACTGAGGTTTTATGTTCTTCTTCCACCACAGACTTTTTGTGTTTGGATCTCATTCATAGTCAATACTTGATTACATATTTTCTTTGGTGGTGTTATAATACTGAGCTCCATTTACCTCGGAGGTCGGGTCTGGGAACGACATCACACCTGAGTTAAACGCATTCCAATACAGTAAGTCAGAGGGCTGTTTAGCAACACCAGTGGACCTGTTTCAAAAAGCAGGATTTCATGCTTAGCCAGACACCTTGTTGTATTTAAGGTACCCCACTTTATATAGCCATCATCTTCGTTAACTTAAATTTAGCCCAGGCTACCATAAATTCAACAAGTTATCTGGCTAAGAAAGAAATCCTGCTTTCTGAAGACCCCAGATCTAGCCTGGTTAATTAATTATTAGCCATTGTTAGCAATATCAGTTGATGACAATGCATTATGCAGTATTTAGCACATATGAACACCATAGCAACATGTCGACAGATAGTGGTTGGTCAGTACTGTGTGTGTCGGCCAATTTAATGAAACACAAAGAAGACATAAGTGCTAATAAAGAATATACAGTTAGGCCCATAAGTATTTGGACATTGATTAAATGTTTTCTCTCTGTATACCACCATGATTGTGGTGTGATGGGAGTATAGACTTTCAGTTTTAATTTAAGGGGTTCGACAAGGGTATTACATTAATCTTTCATAAATCACAGCCATTTTACATGGAGTCCATTTTCAGTGGCTCAAAAATAATTGGACAGAGTAATATAACATAAAATATACACATGTATTGTTTTAATACTTGGTTGAAAGTCCTTTGCAGCCAATGACTGCCTGATGTCTGGAACCCAAAGACATCACCAAAGGCTGTGTTCCTTCCCTTGTGATACTTTGCCAGGCCTTTGCAGCCAATGACTGCCTGACGTCTG
>JAODKM010000118.1:22222543-22235603 GCA_026780845.1 Petrocephalus sullivani
TCCACAAGAATCTAATACATCCTTTCCCCAAACAAGCAGTGATACCACACTACTTTCAATACCAAATTCTGCAATTACTAGAGAATCACTGACAACTCCTTTCACCTTGGAAACAATTTCACCTGGAATCACCATGACCAATGAACATCTTTCCATAGAAACAAGAGAAAACACCAGAGACCATGAAACAGAGGGACCTGGTTCCTCTACATCAGAAACACACAATATGACTTCACTCCCAAATGCAACCACAGCAATGGACACGGAATCTGCTTTTACAAATTACACCTTGAGTACAACAGAAGGATTATCAGAAAGTCCACAACAACCTACTACATCTTCTCCGCAAACAAGTAGTGATACCACACTACTTTCAGTGCCAAACTCTGCAATTACTAGAGAATCACTGACAACTCCTTTATCTGTGGAAACAATTTCACCTGGAATCACCATGACCAATGAACATCTTTCCACAGAAACAAGAAAAAACACCACAGACCAAGAAACAGAGGGACCTGGATCGTCTACATCAGAGACACACAATATGACATCTCTCCCAATTGCAACCACAGGAATGAACACGGAATCTGCTTTTACAAATTACACCTTGAGTACAACAGAAAGATCGGAAAGTCCACAAGAACCTATTACATCAACTCGCCCAGCCAGTAGTCAAAGCACAGTATTTTCTATTCCAAACTCTTCAATTACTAGAGAAGCACTGTCATTACCTCCAGTCTTGCAAACAATTTCACCTGAAATGATCACGACCAATGAACATGTTTCAAAAGAAACAACAAATTTCCCTGAAGGATCAACACACAGTACAACTGAATCTTCATTTACTGTTTTAAAAACAGTTCGTACAGTATCTTCCACAGATCTACCCTCAAGTACGACTGCAGCCGCAGAAATAATGACTACATCAATCCAAAGCACAGCAGATTCCAAACTTCCTGTAACCAAACCTTTATCTTCCACGTTACAGTTACCCCAATCAACATCATTCAGAAATTTTACTTCAAATATGTCATCATCAATAAGTATTGCCCATTCTTCAAATGCAATTCCTACAACCAAAATTTATCCTACAGAAGTTCCCCATTTAACATTATCCAAGCAAACGACAACTGGTGTTTTAACGACAAAGCTGAACACATCATCTTCCACCAGCAATCCACCGACAATTTCTACACATTTTGTCTCGACTCAGACGTCACAATGCACTGCAGAGGACTGTAGGTGTGATGCGGCTCCCTGTTTTTTCAATGTTACTTCAAATAAGTGCACGTGTCAGTGCAACAATTCCACTTTTGGGGATAATTGTGAGTTTGGGGGAAGCTTTATCCCAGTCATCATTGGTAAGTTCTTCCAGTCAGTAGTCTATTGATTTTTCACATTCACTACAGATTGATTTTTAAGAATTCCACTGTCATTCCACTGTCATTGACATCAGAAAGAGGTTCAGTTGGTATAATGATCATGGAATATTGCTTAGATGACAATTATTGTCTTTCTGAAGGTGTTATCCTTTTTATAAATGTTGCCTTCATGATTTAAATGCATCGCTTCAACATTTTTTCTGTTAATTGACACAGGTGTAACTCCTACTAGGAAAGTCAACATCTCATTGAGAATCATGAAAAATTTTGATCCGTCTTTCAAAAACCTGACGTCCACCGAATCACAGAAGTTTATTAACACAATAATTCCTGAGGTATGAAATACTAAAAGGATTGTAGGAAAATGTGACTAACACAAATCTACATTTTTTTCATTCACTCTAAAATATATAAACAGCTGATATAACACAATTTAATTAAGCAATTTAATTAAAGTAAAAATCTTTGTAATGATTTTCACTAAGTGTACTTGCATAATGCATTTACAGTGTATTCATAGAACAGTAATATAGAACATTAGAACACCATAAATGCATTATGAAGATACACTTAACGTAAAGCTTTACTGAATCTTTTCTAACCATGAATAGTTTGTTTTGGCAGCTGGAATTGCTCTGTAAAGGGGCTAGCCCCGAAAATTTCAAGGATGTGGAAATCATTGCCTTGAGGTTAGTTTCACTGATAAAACCTGTTAACCGATGATTTGTTTTTTTTTCCTTTTTCTTACAATTATTGTGATTTCCTTCACAGGAATGGAAGTATTATTGCAGAAAACGTTGCACAATACAGCTACCCCAACAATCAGTCACAAATTAACTTCCTGAACAATGAACTAGTGTCCACACTGCAGGCTAGTTTTAACAACAAAGACAGCTTTAAAAATTTGAGTGAAGCCCTCGGAGGTGTTGCTGTTAACGTGATCAACATCTACCCCCAACATCCGGTGATAATGAGTAAGTTGTCTGTGGTCAGTATATAATTTTAATTATACACCTATACTATATACCTGATTTTTCATTAGAAAGACTTTCTAGAAGAACACATGACCATAATAGTTGATCGACATGAGACCACTGCTTAACAACTATGGTGTATCTGTTATTTCAAGTGATAAAAATCGAAAATAGCCTGCATCACTTTTTTCCTACTCAGATATAACGGACTTAAAGCCCTTCGTTACCTGCAAAGTGGGCTTCACCAATTACACGGCGGAGATCATAGACGGAAGCTGGCAGTGTGCTGGCCCTTGTACGAATGTCCCCGATTTCTGCCACCAGCAAGGGGAATGCTTCAATGCCAAAACCGGTCCCATGTGCAAGTAAGGACACCTTCCTTTCCAAAGCTGATCGGAATGCTTTTCTCACAAAACTGGAGAGATTCTTCAGTACGTTCCTTTTGGTTATATGTGTTTAATGGAAATAGCTCATTAGTCATTAGTTTATGAATTAGTATATATTAGTTTGTAAAACTAGTATTTAAACGCACCGTGATTGAAGGATTACAAGAACAAAAAATTTATAAAGTTGAAAGATTTAGTTTCTTTGTAAAAACATGCTACATTTACACTGTATGCAACATTAGGCCAGGCCATATGTGTTTCAGAAGGTTTCAGAAAGTAAGTAAGTAAGTAAATATGCACATAGTGTCACTTCTGCTCTGATTCAAAAGCTGTATCCAACCCATTTTTCCTACCATAGGTGCTTTGAACCACAGCTGGGTCAGTACTACGGGGCACAGTGCCAGTTTTACCGGAGGACTGGGCAGTTTTACGGCGTGCTCTTTGGGGTCCTTGCATCTGGATTGTTCTTACTGCTTATTATTGGTGTGGCCATTGGGATTTATTGGCGGAAGAGAAAGACTGAATTCTGGTGGGTCCTACAGCAGAGCATAGAAAACAGCGATGGAGTGGGGAGCCAGGTGTTTTAATCACACTAAACATTTGACTTTTAGGCATATCAGCAGTTCAGGTGTAAGAAGACAGATGTCAACGAAAGAGGGATTCTTCCGCTTCCAACAGGACTACACCTGATTGCTGGATGCACCAGTATGATCTCAATGTGACTTTGGGGAAGATTATGTGGAATACATGGATATTAATTTGCTTAATGTCTACGATGTAAGGTTTCAGTGACTCCTACATGTGGCCTAAGCTTTTAAGTAAAAATGCAAGTAACGAACTTCCCCCCACATCTTCAATGCAATGTTAAAAAAAAAACTTAATCAAAAATAAAATTGCAAGTGTTTTAACTACTATTTATGTTAGATGCTATTATTTATGTTAAATAAACTGATGTTTGACTGCCTTATTCTTCATTTCCCTCCAGCTAGTCTCTTCTTTGTATGGCCAGCCATCCGCCTGACGTACAGGGCTCCACAATAACTTTCCGCACTAGTAGTACTGGTGTTCATGACATGAAATTTTAGGAGCATCAGCACTTTTTGGCATTCTTTTTTTCCATCTTAACTATATTACTGATAAATGCTTTGGTAATATACAGTTTACAGAAATAGTGATGTGATGTTTTATTTAAAAGGAATGAGTCACAGAGTGGAGTAGTGTTTTAGGAGGAAAAATCATTAAGCTACATGGTGCTTTTTTAAAAAAAGAAACACCATAGTTCATTTCATTGACACCAAAGAGTGAGAGTATTTATGGACCGAACCTCGGCAGATGACATCCGGCGTAGAATCGTCCACAGCCTACATTGCTATGACCAGTGTTGTGCAAATTACTGAAAATTAATATTTAGTTACTAACTTCTTTATGCAAATGTAATTAAATTATTAAATACCGCACAAAAAAGCAATTAGTTACTATGAAAGTAACGTTTCCGTTACTTCAGTTATCTTACTGATACATATATACTCAGACAGCACACACGTTGGTTTAAGATCAGAACGTTTTTAATTGATCACGTTCCATTTAGGTCTATTAATAATATTTAAATTATTATATAAACTAACGTGTGTTTCAGTGAGCGGATTAAGCGCATAGCTTAACTAAGTTAAATTGTTTGTGTGGTATATGGTTTTAAACAGTGAGCCTACATGCGGGGTAAACAAAACAAATTTACCAGTGTATAAACAAATTTACAGTGTATAAATATATATAGTACAAACCTATTGTGGGTTATTTAGCCTAAATAGGAAAATAAAAGCAGGCTTAACAACGAATAGCAATCTCATTAACTTCGGGGGAATGTCAAATCAATAATCTGTAGCGATGTCTCCGCGACATAGAGGTGCTTTGCTGATGGATTTCCAAGCATTGCGGAGACGTCGTGCCAAAGCATGTGTGCTGTCTGGGTAGTTACATTAAATCAGTGTTGGTGCTGCGACAGTGCCAGACAATACCTCCGTCAAATTTGATCTGTCTGTACCTAACATCACGCATTCGTTGCGCCACCGTGTGGTCGGATGACGTTAGACCATAAACAGAATATTAGGGCAACAGGCTGCCGTTGTCCATTAATATGAAGGGAAGGTGATTAATCGTCATTGTTGACGCACCACAGCACGCAACAACGAAATGTATGCTCTGCATTTAACCCATGTGGCACAGCAGGGGGCAGCTACATGAGCGCCCCCTTCTTTTCAAAAAGTGTCTGCTTCCTCATGGACCGCGGTACGTACGCATCTGAAAAAATCTATTTGCTTTTTATTAAGTCACATTTTCTCAGAATCAGATAACATTTCTTTAAAGGAGATATAATAATTTGTTTTAAAAATCATACAAATATAATTCAGGCTTTTAAAAACAGTTATCAGTTTGTACAAAATTATTTGCATGTATATCTTTCGTGTCTGATCATCACTGCACTGTAATGACGTTCAAATGACGTTACCTGGCTGACCCCTAGTGATCTGCTTTACTATTTAGGCTAATCGCACGGACCCTAAGTAGCAAATAGGCCTACGAAGCAGTTAAATTGATTGGCTTCTGTACTAATCTCTGTTATCTATAGCAGACAGCCCTCCTGTAAACCAAGTCATTTCACACAATCATTATAATTTGAACAACACTAAGAGACTTAAATAAGAGAAAATATTTCTAAATGTTAAAACATACAGTTAATGAAGTATTGCGTAATGAATGTATTTCGCAATGTATTTAGCAAGATTCGTTGAGACTCACGGTTCTGCAAGCAGATGAATACGCTTATAGCAATCGCACAATTTTCAGGAGTATGCATGGCGATAGTTCTGAGCTTCTGCCGCCAGGTGGCGCCCAGTACTCGCATGTCGAAATGATCAGAAATTGAGTTTGTCGCATTCAAAACGGTTAAGAGGGTGAAAGACGCAAGTGTCAATGACACTTATTTTACTAAAAGGCCCTGTAAATATATAAATAAAACTCAATTTACATGTCAATTGATATGAATTATTATCCCTCTGTTGCAGTCAGCCCCCAACAACAACAACAATAATAATAATATACATTCCTACATACATGTATACTTATCAACTAGAAGGTACCTTTCTAGTTTAGCTTGGACATAAATTATATATTGTGGACTGTCTGGCAGAGAGCTGGAAGGGAGCAGAGGCTGTCTGGGGTCCCCCAGGGAAATCCTGTGCTAAGATAATCTAGTTTAACAGTATTTCTCAAGCTTGCAACAGTACCAGGCACATTCCCCTGAGACTGGAAACAGCAGCCTCAAATAGTTTGTCTTGCCTTTTACCTTTGATCTGCACAGCCTGTTCCACTTTCTTGTGTAATAACAGTTATTGCAGCCACAGGCCCCTGTCTGGCGCAGTCTGACACAGTTTTCATTGGTTTCTTGGCAACTCCAATGATCATGGAGTTTCTTACCCAGCTATTAGGTTTTGGGATTATGGCATGACTTAAGCAGGTTCTGTGTGGTACCTTATACTTTCCATTGCTTAAGGGTCCATTTGATTGTGCTCCAATGAAGATGTAATACCCGGGAAATCTTTTTATAACATGAGGCTTTTTGCATGTTTTCCCTGGGTTGTTCTCGAGGTTTTGTGCTCTTCAAGCTTGGATCTTTGATTTAAACACTTGACTCAACAATAAGATCTTACAAACCACATAAACCCTTTTGAAAATTATTCAGATTGAGTCCATTTGAGGGAAACCAGATGCACCTCAGAGAATTTTGGGGCTTTTGGGGGGCATTTAAAGTGCAAATGACTCAAAAATTGTGTGACAGAAAGCCATGTTAGGGAACCCAGTCCTATGAGGCCTGCAGGATCTTCTGGGGTTTTCATGGTGTTCATGGAAACAACACCTAGCTACTCCAAGCAAAGGAATATGGTCAACACTGGGAAATTATACTGTACATAGTGCAGAAATTATGTGACAATGTAAATTGTTGGCTACTTCCTCCTCATGCACAACCGAATCTCAAAACAGCACTCTAGGCTGCATCAGTCTTACTTTTTGGACACCTGAGAGACGTGAGTAGCAGGCCAGCCCCCTGTTGCCGTTACCCTGACAGCCCATGCACTCTTCCTAGGCTCAGCTGTTCACCTGAGATAGGGCGGAGCCAGCCTGGCCATGGTTATTATGGAGCTAGGAGATCGCCTGGGGGTTGTTCTCATGAAAAATGCAGGAGAAGAATAAATGCTTTTTAACACTGAAAGTCAGCAGTGTGGTGAGATTTATCAAGCACTATGTCATTCCTGCAGATAAAATGACCACTTTAACTTCTTACGTGCTTTGGGGTGTTTATTATTACATGCAAATAGTTCTTTGTTTATTTCTAAGTGTCACCACACCCTAGTACATGGTTCATGGCCTACTGTGTGACCTACATGTCCAAGGAGTTCGGAAATAGGTTATTGTTTTAGGCAGACAGTCCTTGGTTTGGTGGTGATAGTCTTGGCACAGCTGATGCTGGGAATTCCAATGCAGAGACATCTTACTGTAGTTTTAAGTGAGACTCTTCACTCTGTCCACTTTAAAGTGATTGTGAGCAAAGTGTGCGATGTGTGCTGCACGAGCACTGACTGTGCCGTGTGATTATTCATGTGTGGATTAGGGTCACTGGCACTTTGTTGGCAGCTCAGAAAAAGCGCTGACAGGCATTGAGGACAATTTGTGGTTTTTAACAATAACCCAACATCTGGAATATCCTATGCAAACTCCAACTGTACAGGATGGAGTACGGCCGTAGGAGGCGAAGTTAACCACAAATCTAGCTTATTCAGTAAATTCCTTGGGTCAGTAACACTGGCTGTTGCCTCATTTAAGCAAACAAGTGGCTCTCAGAAGCTGAGGTTTTATTGTTTAGGAGCAAACATGTCTGGGGTCAACTTCTTTCTCTCCAATCAGGTTAGTGTCACCCCACCTCGTGAGTAATGTTCAGAAACTGAGACGTAAGCAAGGATGGTCTCTGTTTGTAATGTGGGGGAAGCTGCTGGTTTAAGGGTAATGGGTATCGACCCATTACCCAAGTCACACACATCTAGTTTGAGAGTTTGAGTCTAAGGTGTGTGTTTTTTAAAGCGATATTAGGCCCAATTGTGACCAGTTAAATATTTAGAGGCACTTCCCAGTTTTGATTTTAGGATAATCGAGCAATTTCTAGGATTTGACATCAGCATTAGCATACCAGTTCTCTTCTTATTTTGAAGATATCAAACACTTTTTTATTGATAGGGTATTCATTTTGAAGAAAAAGCTTTACTTCTGTTTTACTGTTGGGTAGGGTAGCATGATCCGCATGGCAGTGGATGTTATCACTGAATTATTTTGACACGAGTACAGTAGAGAGGTGGAAGCCACAGAAGACAGGAGCCTTAAGGGACGGCACACATGGATGTGGGTGAGCGAGAACAGTTACCTGCCCTAACAGTGAGGTATGACCTGACCAAATAAAAGAGGGAATATTGTTTAGGACTTAACTGGTTGGTTGAACAAAATCTGGGTCTGGATTTTAAACTTTCTGGATCTGAGCCTTCCACCTCTGCCCAAGTGATTCATATTCACAAACATTGCTAAATAAGTCGATGGACTAATGAGGGCATAAAATGGCCTAATTTCAAAGTGGAAAGGCAGTGTCACAGTTTGAGAGTGTAAATGCGTCACGACAACTCAGCATTGAGTAATGACAAAACAAGGCACACGCCATGTGTCCACCGCCACGTCCCAAGGCTCCGTCTCCTTACAGAAGATAGAGTGGAGCCACCTGCTTCTAATCTTGTGTGATCCAGCTCGTCATCCTTGGCGGGCAGGAAGCAGGAAGTAACTTGTGTCAGTGCCCCCATTCGCCAGTGTCAACCAATATTTTTTTTTTTGGAAAAAACCCAGGTGTAATGATGCAATACTTGGGCAGGTCTAGAACGGAAATATTTATAAACTTCACTGTCAGGTAAGGTACACTATATATAACTATATATATGAATACATACATACATACATAAGGTACACCATATATGACTATATATATGAATACATACATACATACATAAGGTACACCATATATGGCTGCTCTTGGTATACTCAGAAACTCACTCATAAATAAGTCATTTTATTATTTCTTTCTAAAGATTATAGACAGAATATTGAGTACAACATTCTTCAATACAACATGACTTCTGTAAAATACTGTACACGTTACATACTGTAATATCAGTGCATTTTCTACCACAACAGAGAATGTCAAATTATTCTTAAACGTGCCTTCATTTAGTTTTTGAATAAGACATGGAGACAGTTCAAAATTAAATCATTCACAATGTCATATATACAGATATATATATTAGTTTTCTAATGTAAACAGCTTTCTGATAAAAATAAGACATGGTATTTGCACAGTGAATGATCTTTATGATATGGTGCATGTCAGGCGATTAAAAAAAAAAAATACATTCTAAATTTACACCCCACTGGTGTGATCAAGACCTCCATAACTTAAAACCCAATGTAACATCTCTCAAATCCAGGTTACTTTCTATGTCAGTATTTCCCAATCTGGTCCTCGGGGACCCGCAGTCGGTACATGTTTTTGCTCCCTCTATGCTCCCTGTCAGACAGTCCACATTTTTGCTCCCTCCCAGCTCCCACAAAGACACAAACTGTAAGTAGGTCCCCATGGACTGGACTGGGTAACACTGATCTATCCATTGTTCAGAAAAGTGTGGTTAAGCATGGTCAACTGTCCTGCAGTGTCTCAACAGACCTCAATGAGTTTTGGTTTCCAGAACATGCCAAGAAGCGCACAGCTCCAGGACCAACAGACCCATATAGTCAGGGACATCTCCCTCCATCATCCCTGCAAGCAAGATCTTTGGCAGACCAGAACCAAGTACCATGTGAAGTCTTCTTTGAAAGAGCTGAGAAAAAGGAAGGTGAGCTTAAGGCTCCACAAAGCCACCACAGTCGACCAGAGAAACATGGAGGAATTCTTCAGTCATAAGGCTGGTCTACCTTTAGCTCCCCCCACGGCCACCCCGCATCAGACACCAGTGTCACCACAGGCCGCAACCCAAAACCAACTGGAAAGGTATTTGCGAGTTTATGCAAGCACCCTTGGTGGTAAAGCAGGGTAGATTTTGGTGTGTTTATCTTTGGCCTGTAACTGACCCAATCATTGGACCAAGGTTGTTGATCCCTTCACTTTAGGACAAAATGAACAAATAACAGAGATACAGATTAGGTGTGGGATAGAAGGTGTCTGTTGTCTGTATACACTATTGGGTAAAACTGGTTGGGCCTGGTCTCAGCAAACTGCTCAGGGACTGTCTGAAAATTCACCTCAGAGTTTTTAAGTTAATGCCGAGACTGGAAGATTCATAGAATAATGATAAAATAGCACTTTGAATAAATGGGAAATTAAGGGATTGTCAAGATGAGATCTGTTTGGGGCAAAAACAGAGTCCCATTTCTGAGAGCTGGACCAAAACACACAACAGCTTTCTGCAGCACGACGGGTACGCCTTACGTTAGACGGGTACGCCTCACGTTAGAGGGGTACGCCTCACGTTAGACGGGTACGCCTCAGCCTCATGTCAGACGGGTACCCCTCACGTTAGACGGGTACGCTTCAGCCTCATGTCAGACGGGTACGCCTCACGTTAAGACGCCTCACGTCAGACGGGTACGCCTCACGTCAGACGGGTACGCCGCACGTCAGACGGGTACGCCGGGTACGCCTCACGCTAGACGGGTACGCCTCACGTCAGACGGGTACGCCGCACGTCAGACGGGTACGCCTCACGCTAGACGGGTACGCCTCACGTCAGACGGGTACGCCTCACGTCAGACGGGTACGCCTCACGCTAGACGGGTACGCCTCAGACGGGTACGCCTCACGTTAGACGGGTACGCCTCACGTCAGACGGGTACGCCGCACGTTAGACGGGTACGCCGGGTACGCCTCACGTTAGAGGGGTATGCCTCACGTTAGACGGGTACGCCGGGTACGCCTCACGTTAGACGGGTACGCCGCACGTCAGACGGGTACGCCTCACGCTAGACGGGTACGCCGGGTACGCCTCACGTTAGAGGGGTACGCCTCACGTTAGAAAAGTTAGTCTTTACCGATCAGAAGCCAGGTGAAGCCTCCTTCATTTTTAAAATGTTGTGCTGTGCTGTTGTGCTTTCCGACACGGTAGGGCTGCACACACAATACACCAGTGACTGCACTTATGCAATTCAAACACCCCCTGCCTCCCACCCAGGACAAGCACCAAGAGACACACAAATTCACTGTCCTTCGGTGCCTCACGCCAATACACTGCTGCATTCTCATGATGCCTTGCACGCACGCACGCACTCTTGTAAAGAAGAGATGACACATGGCCAAACAACTCTGCTGAAGCACTTTTAAAATCTCAAAACGATCAACACTCCAAATGGACTTCCAGCAGGATGCTGCATTTCTACGGAAATACGCAACCAATAGGGAAAAAAAAATGCCAAAAAATCCTTCATCCTCCCTTTTTCAGATGTCTTGGTCTTTGCACAGCCTCTACTACCACTGAATTGCTACCACTGATGCTCTATCCCGTCTCGTATCATGTCTGTGAAAATAACAGAAAGATGCACCTGTCCTCTAGCTTTCTGCATCATGTCGAGAAGGAAAAAAAAACACTGAATTACAGGAGGGGTACAAGACCAGCTCATACCAAGACAACTTCAGCAAAACACTATCATGTCCTACATATTAATAAAATAATAATAATAATAACAATAATAATAATAATAATAATAATAACAATAACAACAACAACAGTTACAGTAATATTATCAAAAATAATTCTTAGTCAATAATATCTCACAAAAGACAGTGTTGAGTTGATGTACTGAAGACGGCGGATCCAAACAGCCAGTTTCGATACGAATGAAATCTGCAGCAGCAAGGTGAGGTCTGCCGCCAAGCTCGCTTTGCAAACCCCGGGGACGAGAGCGCCCAGCGCGCAGCACGCCAAAGGAAGCCGGGGGGCCTCGGCAGTCGCTCCCCCCACCGCATCCCGTGGGGCCGACATCACAGTCACACAAAGTTTGACGGCAGCTTAGCTCTGGCCGCAGACTCGGCCTCCGTCTGGGGGACGGTGTCGCTGCCGCTCTCCCTGAGGAACTTCTCCAGCTTATCCAGGTAGGCAGGCGGCTGGGGCAGGAGGAAGTAGTGCGTGGTGCTGGCCTTGCGGCCGTGTTCCATGATGGGCAGGATGCAGGGGGAGCCCTCGCTGTGCTGCCGCTGCAGGGCCCGGCTCACATATTTGGGGTCGGGGGCAAAGCTCTGGGTGGGGGGCATCACGCCGTTGAGGTACATGGGGAGGCTCTTGGGGCTGGGGGTGCGAGAGCCGCCACAGGACAGGGGCTCTCGGGGAGGCACCTTGGGGGGGCGGTCGTCATCGCTGTAGCCGCCAGAGGACACCTCGGCCGACCAGCGACGACAGGAGTCGGAGGCCTTGAAGGGGCGCGGAGGCAGGGGCACGCGGGGGGGCACCTCGGGCTTGGCCTGGGCGGCCCGCAGCGGGCCCGACAGCCGCGAGGCCAGCTTGGTGAAGGAGCCTGCCGGACCCGAGTGTGAGCGATGGAGACGGCGCTGGGGCCTGGGCTGCTCTGGTTCCGGATCGGGTTCTGGTTCGGGCTCCGGGATGCAAGCCCCCCCAGGGCCATCGAAATAGGCGTAGTTGATCTGTCCACATCCCCGGTAGCTGCGGCGGCCCGGCGTGCCGTGCCGAAAGGCTGAGGGCCTGGGGGCCACCTCGGGGACCAGGCAGCGGCTGTCGTCGCAGCTGGTGAAGAATTCCACCTCGCTGTCCACAACCTGGTCCAGACCCGCAGGCCCCGGGAGTGGGGGGAGAGGCCTGGTGCCACGCACTGGCGTGTGAGGGGGGGTACGCTCGTACACGGAGAGGCGCTGAAAGGAGGGGACCACCTGGTCACCCTCGCTGGGGCTGGGGGCAGACGCCTCTGGGCCGCCTGGCAGAATTATCTTCAGTGGGTGAGACTTCCTGGATAGCAGGCGCTGAGCCCCAGAGCAGTGCTGTTTTTGAGGGAGGGGGCGCTGTCCTGTGCAGAGCAGAAAGGACTCACAAGTCAGACTATATGGGACAACCCAGCACGACAGGTGACATTGAACACTGAGCTCGGCCTCAGTTTGAACACCTGAGAGACATAAGAGACAGATCGGCCGTCTGCCTGCCCACCCACTGGAGTGGGAGTAACTGTGAGTAACGGG
>JAODKM010000118.1:22260709-22282464 GCA_026780845.1 Petrocephalus sullivani
TAATGATGTTCCTGCAAAGAATACATGAATCGTCATCATTAATTAATGATGAAATAACGCATAGTTAATGGTTAATTCATGCATTTGCTAAGCATGTATTACTGCATTATTTGTGGTTACCCTATATTTGTTGCTATGTCTGTTAATTCTGTAAATCCTAAGGAACTACTGAAGGAACTACTGAGGACCAAATGATGAATAACACAAGTGAGATACTGGTCTCATGTTTGTTCATCATTAATTAATTATAGCACATCTTAAGTAGCGAGTATATTTTCTGGTGATTTGTACATTTGTTCAGTAGTTGCTGAGTTACTACTAAGTCATCTCAAGTAAAGTGTTGCCCAAATGCCTATCGAGGATCTACTGTACTGGCCTCTCACCCACAAAGACGACTTACTCAATGAAAATGTTAACCATCTAGAACAAATATACTTTAAAGAACTGATAATCCCCTAGAGAAAGTTATCTCCCTGGACAACAAATTCAACATACACCCCACTTAAAAAGTTAGGAGACCTGCTCTCCAAAACACACTGACAATGACTTGCCTTTCAAAACAATGAATGAAAATGTCAGCACAATGGCTTCTGTGGGCTGCCTTTCGCATGTCTGACTGTGGCTAATGATTCTTCATTCAAGAGGATATGTCTCGCTCGGTATCCAAGTTTAGCTTTTGGCCCGACCTGAAGCAGAGTGGCCGTTCTATCTATATACCTGCTCTAACATCCAGAAAAGAATAACGATACTCATCCTGAGTAAGGATAAAAGTGTATATAAATATACATCTGCACCTTCCGGTTCTTGCCAATACTCCATAACAGGATCCCAATGCAATGTCACTCCAAAAGGCAACCTGCACTAATATGGCCAGAACCTTTGGATTTTTCAGGATTGTTTTCTGCTTGGTGAGCAGCTGCCAAAATCTCTAAGCATAGGAAACCCAGTGGGGCGGCAGGGTTTCAGGGGTGTTCAGAGACACTGGACAACAAGGTTTAACCAAACAAACGGACTTACTTAAACAGTAAACACGAACTGAGAATGAAACCTTACATGAAATCTTACTGTCATCACAACTCATACCTATGCTCACCTATATATGCTCAGAGGACTATTTAAACACCAGGGAGGCCATGTGAAGCTGACTGGCATAATGTGGGACCTTGCGACTGCTCTGTCTCAAACATTACATCCTGTATGCAGAGGTGGGTAATCCAGGTCCGAAGAATAAAAATCCAGACCAGAATTTTATTTCAACCAACTAGAAAAAGTATTAAGAGTCTCAGTCACAGAGTGCTCAACTAGTTAAAAGAATAGGCGAAACATCAGGTAAGGAATAAACAAACTGGTTCTCAAGCGTGTTACACGTTAAACGTCATGAATCAAATGCGGCCTAATACTTTTCTTCAGAACGCACGAGTCTTTTGGCGTAGCTTAAACATTCAGCCACATTTGAGATAAACACTGGAGCACTCATTCCCTCTGACTAAAGGCCAGGGCTGTTTCCAGGATACTGCCGAAGGAGGGATGCCCACAGGGCCACTCTGTACTCACTACGGACATTCCAGAACTCTGGAGTTTTTGATTCTCATTTAGCTGTTTTTGTTTCATGCACAATATCCAGAACATTCCCTGGCCATTCATCACCAGGACTCCACCTTGCTCATAGACAGCGAAATGCAGGCACTTGCGGCATGGACTGAGGAGATACTCTGTACTTCAAACCAGAATAGGAAAAATCTGCTCCAGTAATGTTCCACTTTGGCACAACACCAGGTCAAAAGTGACAGGTTTTGAGAGAATCAAGGTACGGTCTGTTCACTTTGGCGGTGCTCTACGGGGCCAAACGCCCCTCTGTGGAAACACACCGCCCGCAGGCAGCATTGGAAATGTGTGACAGTGGAAAATGTCAAGCTGGCGGATGAGGTCAGATATCAGGTAGGAGGTGACAGTGCAAAAAAAACCTCATTACAAGAGATAATGTCAGTTTGAGGGGGTCGAGAAAGCCACGCAATGTATTTTACATGAGCGTGGTGTTAAAAAGGCACAACTGAAGGACACACAATTAAATATCTGAGAGACAGTAAAAAGATGGAGATGGAGTGTTATGCCTGAGGTTTTTCCGGAAATCTGATACAAAATAGCAGGTCCCTCACTCCGGAGCTAAATGGCTCCCCAAGGCCAGGGATGGGCGTTAGCAGTTTTCAGATGGACCCGAGTCAGGACCAGACTGATTCAGCAGCTGCTTTCTCTAAGAATCGCCATCTAGCTTTGCCTCCATCTCCTAACCCTAACCCTAACCCTCCACCATCACTCAGGAACACACTAAAACCTCTGTTTCATGTACACTTTCATCAAAGTTATAGATGAAAGTTTACACTCTCCCTTCATGTTCCCACACACGCTACCCCCTACAACCCCTCCCCCACAACCACTACTGCCGAGCTCTGCATATGCTTCATATTCAAAGATTACATCTCACAGAGAGATCAGAAAACACAAATTCAGCTACAAAGGATCTGTCTATTAGACCCCTCTTCTCCCTATCTCCTGTGTCGTTTAAAATCCTTTATAACCAGTCAATCCTGTGTACCTGGACATCTTCCACGCATTCAGGAGTCATCACCAGGTGAAGGTGTCCTTGTATCTGTGGCCGAAAATGTAGGTTTGAGCCCGACCCACTTGCAACTGGAGACCCAGGCAAACGACAATCTGTCCTGAATCATCTGTGGCCTGCTTTCTGACAAAGCAGCCCGCTTGGTCCCATACTCGCTCCACTGTAAGAAAAAGAGGCAGCACTTTGCATCAATACTATTTTACTGTAAGACAATTGTATTATAGTGCTAGGAGTGAAGCCAGTTCTTCTGTACCATTTTAACCCAAAATTTTGCCATCCACCTCAAAGTGACGGTCTTTCTGGACGGTGCTGGGACAGTATCGTATCAGGCATCTGGCTCCTGCCTTGCCGCATGAAAATCGCATGAGACCCTCACCAGCTACAGCAGAGAAGCAGACCGGAGCTCCTAAACCATCAGACAGAATCTGTTTTTCATTCTGTGATGGGCCAGTGACTCTCTTTCAATTACTCATTTGTTAAGTTGAACTGCCAGAAGTCTGTTTGGTACTCTGCTCACCATCCCCCAGCCACCTTGTGTGGGCCTGTTCCCCATAATCCCCAGACCCTGATGTGCTGTTCTGCCAAAGGTGCTGTTTATGATGTTTCTGGGATGTGTTTCACCTGCTGTCCTGTCTTGTACTCCTGTCTGTACATCTCCCTCCATTGGTGCCAAGAGTAATATTTCACCTCATCTAAATCAGATTACATTTTATTACCAACGTTTATGTCTCATCTCACTTTGATGAGTTAATTACTGTTTGGAACTTAGAACAAAGCACAGCACTCAAACTGAGTCCTAGACATTAAGAGTGATGTGTTGCTTTGTTTTTGACAGTGCTACAGACACACGTGGGGATCCTCCACGAGATCTTGTTGACAGCCCAACCTTTCTGACATACTTCTGCATGTAGTGGGCAGTGGGATCGCAAACCGGGGATTGTGCGCTTCCTTCTCATGACGCCGCGGGTTTATTGGCCCGTTATGGCACCAGGATCTGGGCGGGTGCTGTGAGTCAGAGGTTACATGCACTCATTCTCTTCCATGGTGTACAATTGCGCTTTGCTACTGTAACTTATATTTTGAAAACACTGCACATTTCAGTTTAGACTTACCATTCATAGTTTTGGGCGGTAGGCGGAGCAGGGCGAGAGGATGGACACTCCTGATCATGCAGATGACCTTGCTGAAATCCTGAAAGCTTTGAGTGGGAAGTAGAACCTTCTAAGATGGAGAATATGAGGGTGCAGATGACTGGTTGCGGAATGAGAGCATTCAGCTGTCGGTTGGCGGTGATTAGGAAGCGGTAACATCAACGAGTTCCGGTAAGAAGCTGAAGTAATGATTATTTGTTGATCAGGTGCTCTGGTTGTGGAGATGTGTGTATGAGTGTGCAACTTTGTAGTAGACTGGAATACACTGGGGGACAAGGGAGGGTAGACAGCTGACTCTATCCAATTGGCCTTGGATATTATCACGATGACGGCTTCCTGAGTCACACACAACCGTTTTCAAGCAAATGAGGACTCACCAGAATGCAGGCACCTGCTGAGGCTGTCCATACTCCACCGGCCCTGTCAGCTAGTAAAAGGCTCTGATAATATCCAGTGTGGACCCTGGAATGCATCCTCACCTGTATCGTGGCTGCAGTGCCTGGAGAAGCCATAGTATCAAAGGGACCTGGATGACTCTGTGCCCCCCACCTATGCTCTATGGGGTGGAGCGGGGGGGGTCCGACTGCCATTCAGACCTCTCATCAGCTGCCCCAGGCAAATGTTTACATCCCGATGGATCTGGTCAGAGTGAATAGATGAGTCAGAGGGAAAGGAATTCTCCTCCTTAATAATGAATACTCTAGGAGCTCTGCAACGTGTGACACACCGGTGACTCAAGGCCAGGTCAGAGAGGGCTACACAAAGAGGAGGGAAGAGGTGGAGCCAGATATCTCTACGTGCAATAAATGGTCCCGAAATCCACAAATACCCCAATGCTTTGCTCAACAGCCTGAGAATCTAAATTTACTTGGACTGTGGACGAGGGGCAAGCCACAGTCCCAACTATCTGCCACAGGGGAGGGGCAGGGGAGCGTAATACCACAGGGGAGGGGCAGGGGAGCGTAATAACAAGGAACAGATACCCATATCTGCACATAAGATGTAAGAGCGTGCACATCATTTCACTTATAAATGACTGTTTACTTCAAAAACTGTGTAAAGTGTTGGCACTGGTAAGTACCGCCTTCAAACTTGCTGTTCTGTCCTGAAACACCACAGGAATCCTCCAATTATCATTTCTGCTGATGTTAAAACGCACATTTCCCACCTGAAACCCCCAATTGAGGCAGCCTAATGAAGATTCTGTGTGGTTGGTGACATGTGCCTTCAATACTCTTTGTGATGCAAATGTGGCTGACTTTTTGCATATTCGTATCTGTGATTAGCATAATTACCTCAGTCCTCTTGAACTAAGGTTCAAGTCTCCACCATGGCTCCGTACGTGTGGAGTCTGCATGTTCTCCCCGTGTGTTCTGGAGGTTCTCCCCCCCACAGCCCAAAAGCATTCTGAGGTTATCTGGAGTTACCAAATGGCCCATAAGTGTATGTGAGTATGTAAGTATGTATGTGCAGGCGAATGATGTGTGCATTGTGATTGGTTGGTGCCCCATCCTGCTTGTTCTGCCTTATGTCTGCAGTCTCTGGGATAGGCTCCAGACTCCCAGTGACCCTGAATAGGATAAGTGGGTACAGAAAATGGATGGAAGTTACAAGTTATGGCATCGTGTGGCACAAAACCATAAAACCTGCCGTAATCATCTTCGATTTGTGCAGCAGAGCCAGTCTTAGAAGCCGCCGTGAGACATGCAGACACGAAGGCAGTCGTGAGTGCAGAGGCCTGGCAGGGCTATTCAGGTCTGACCTGTTCTGCTGTGCTACGATTTTTTCATGATTATTTCACCCCCGCCCCCAAAGACACCGCCACTGCCACCCCGTCGACTGTGATGCTTTCCAGTAGGACCCCGTAAAGAGTGGCCAGCCTTGCGGGACACTGCCACACGTGGGGGACTGCAGCCACGTTTCGTCAAGGGGCAGGCTTTCTTTTCTGTAATGAACTGCACCCATGCCACCAGAACATGCTGATGTAACACAGGCCTGGTTGAAAGCCTGTTTGACTCTTAGCATCACTAACACATGCATTTTGAATTGTATATAGTTATTATGCCTGGGGGGGGAGGGGAGGGGGTTCGGCAGTCAGTTGGTCTTGGAACCCCAAAGGTTTTTTCTCCTTTAAAAGAGAAGAGAGAAACTTCCTGTGCCACCTGCTGCCTTTAGCTGTTATGTTTGTCTGCACTGCAATGCTATTCTTAATTCATTATGTTGTTGTTAAATTTTTTGTGCTTCAGGGCAGTCTTACGGGGGAAAAAACACTGAGCTGAATCTAAATTGGGAATTCAAAATTCACAGACGGTATTAATGGGATCTGTGGGAGTTTGTTTTGCAATAACTTGTGAAGCAACATGCTGCCTTGTCTGGATATATTTATGCTTTATTGTACTCTTGGGTCCTTTCCATCAGTCTGCGCTGAAGTAATTTAATTTAGGGTTCCTCACATACAGTACGTGGCAGCAGCCAACAGACACGAGATGACTGAAGCTTCAGCCAGAGAAAGAGACACATTTCATGACTTAATTATTAGAGCATTTTTGTAAGAGTTCATCGATGGTTGACTAAAAAAAAACTTTGTTTCCTGTTTTACAGCTTAGGTGAGAAAGACACCAGCTGCCTAAATGGCTCCATACAGAGCCAGGGCTACACACCACTCCTCCAATCAGAACCAGGTATACACACCGCTCCTCCAATCAGAGCCTGGCATACACATCGCTTCTCCAATCAGAACCAGTATACACACCGCTCCTCCAATCAGAACCTGACATACAGATGGCTTCTCCAATCAGAACCAGGTATACACACCGCTCCTCCAATCAGAGCCTGACATACACATGGCTTCTCCAATTATAACCAGGTATACATACCGCTCCTCCAATCAGAGCCTGGTTTACACACTGCTTCACCAATCAGAGCCAGGTATACACACTGCTTGTCCAATCATAGTTAGGTCAAAACACCGGTCCTCCACCAATCAGAACCAGGTCTTCACACTACTCCTTCAAACAGAGATAGATCTGCGCAGTGCTCTTCCAGGTTAATTCACTGCTCAACAAACGAGAACCGCCATCTGAACCTTGGGGCTCAAAAAGGTTGGTGGACTGTTGGTAGAGCTGATTACAGAATTTCGTAAAATTCAGGAGCATGAAAAAAGATGCAGAGGATACAGGTGTGAACCCCCTTGTAGAGTGTGTCTGTTTTTCCAGTCACTGCTCACACAAATGTGAAGGCTTGCAGTGTCCAGGGTACTCCGAGACTGCCAACAGAGAGCCAACGCGCCCTCTCGCTCTTCGCTGCCCTCACACTCCTCCTCTCACAGATGCCTTTCCTCCCTCTCTAATTCCCCTGTCTGCTCGCTCATGCACTCGCAGTGCGATCGCGAGCTGTGGGCAGGTGGGGAAGCCTGACCTTACCATGACCTCCTGCTTCGTTACCTCAAATGCAAAGAAACCCACGTTATCAACATTCATCTTTTCGTTGGTTAATTTCCACGTTCAGAATCCTTACTCAAGTAACCGTGAGCAACTCTAAATGAATACATGCAAAAAAACAGAGACACGCAAAACCTTATTTGCAGAGCATAAACACTGTAAAACACTGTTCTCTTAATGCAATTGTGTGTAGATGCTCATACACAGTAAAATGCTTGTGGTTGTTCTCCGAGTACAAGTGCTCACAGAAGTAGAGCAGAATGCTTTTCTCTTAATGTAAATGAAGAAAGGTGCTCACACATACACACACACATACCATGTATTCCTATCTTTATGGGGACACACCATTCATTCCTATGGGCATAACCCTGATCTATGACACCCTTAACCCCTACCCAGCCCTAACCTTATCCATAAGTAACACAATAAAATATGAGAGTTTGGGCATTTTTAGTCTTTTGATTTCAGACACAGATTTTTATAAAATTGAGGTTATCCTTGTGGGGAAGTAGAAAGTCCAGTAGAAAGTAACCGATTTTTATCACACTGTGGGGACGTAATATAAACATGACCACACACACATGCGCACACACACACACAAAGTGAAATGCTATTAGCTATCCCCCTAATTCAGACATAGACAGACAATCACACATCCAGCCAAAGTGAAAACCGGTTTGGCAGCTGAACAGGAAGCAGGAAGTGACACGGCTGAATGCGTCTAACCCTGATGCTCTGAGATGCGGGACGTAACGTTCAGAAAAAAACCCTGACGCTTGCGACTATGCTAACTGGGGCCTTAATAGGTAAAGGTAATGCTGTTTCCTCTTGTCCAGGGCTTTGTTTAAACACTGTCTCTGTCCCCCACCCCCTGAAATGTGCAGCACCACAGTTCCACAGCCAGGCGGCCCACCTCTCAGCCATCAGTGGGTGCAATGTTCCTGGGGCATGGCCGAAATAAATATATATGAAACTGATTACTGCAGTAAACAGTCAGACATGTGGGTTGGTTCCCTCTTCCCTGCAAACACATGAAATTTTACACTCACGTAGCATTGAGGGCCATGAGTTCTCAATCTCCAACTTCAGCTTTCAATTTATGCCTATGCAATATTTTCAAAGCCTAAAGCAAGCCCCTGAACCATCTATACTATTACCAGATATATAACTCGCTTGTCCTTTCCTTGGTAGAAAACGTTTATCAAATGCACTTCTCCTGAGTGACCGTAGCCTCGCCTTAGTTTTCTACGTATAGCATTTTTATTTACTTCTTTGATTCATTTAATGCTGTCAGTAACAAGGGCGAAAAGTCATCGTTCGTGTTAAACTGGAGTTTGTTTTGCAGACGAATGTTCACTCCTGACATCTAGTGGTAATTGATAGGTAAAAAAATATATATCTCAAACAAACAAAAACCCTGAAATTGAACCAAGAACTGCGGTAGTTTAGTGGTAATCAGTTTTATAATTTATAATACTGTCATTGTTAAAACTAGCCAAAGATATAAAAATAATAATTTAAAAAATCTCATTTTTACATATTACTTATTCAGCTATTATGAACTTTACTTATACATTCCACTATTTTGTATCATACGTCTAAACCTCTCATGTGTGTAAGATGGCATTAATCCCATGAATAAAACATGCACCTTACAGGCTACAGTAAAGTGTGACGCCTGGAATTATTAATAATAATAATATTAATAAATACTAAAATAGAGAGACTGGGTTTCACATTAAAACAATGAAAATCAAAACTAATAATGATCAATTTAATGGTCTAATACAATAAGTCAAATTTATTAACCATCGCCGTCATCACCAGGGTAAAGAAAACACATCTGATTTATCTATGATACATCTAGTATAAATTAGTAATTCCAGAATATTTAATGCAAGAATATTCCCGCACTGCTTCATAACTCTCATTAGGTAACCAAATGTAAAGTATCATTGCATTATTTAAAAAGAAAAAAATGAGTTCTGCTGGACAATGAAAAACAGATAGGAGCCTATGCAAAGGCGAATGCAAAGCAGCGGATGTAAACCTTAAAACAACATTTTAAATAATACGTTGTTAAACACATACATGCAAAGTTGTAACTCGCCACGATACACAATTGTGTCCGTTCCACACACCTTCGAAACTACAATTTCAATATTGTTTTAGTGGCGAGTAAATCCTTTCTAAATAGTATCATTAACAGTGATCCGTTTCATAACCCGAGAGTGACGAGTCTGTAGTCTCCATAAACATCATTTGTTCCTGCGACACTCGCTACTCTCCTTGTAAACTGTAAAACCTTGATCAGTACAAAACACCCCAGTCCATCTGCACACAATTTGCATACGACGTTTGACTCAGGTGACGGACAGAGTGGATGGATCAGAAGAACTTCATGCAGACTCAGGCCTTGTCCACGCGTTTGCTGGTATTTTTTAGAAGCAGTGTTTTAGAAATCTCTGTCCACATGAAAATGCTAAAACATGCCGTCAAGAGTATGCCAAACCAACAGGCGGCACTATAATTCTAAACGAAAGCCATGTTGGACAATCAGAACCCTTATTATGAGATCTGATAACAGCCACTCTGGAGCACACTCTGACATCAAACACAGATAACAGCGCACACTGATGTTAGAAGCCAAAAACTCTGTCTACCCCCTGTGTCCTCTGTCTGCACGTGGACGTTGAAAATGGAGTTCCTGAAAATCTTCATCCTGGATGTAGTTTTACAAAAGCTTAATTTTCGGTGAATTAAAACACCACTTGAGTGTGGAAGAAAGGCCAGAACGCATAGAAAAAGCTATGTTTTAAAAAAATACCTGTGTACGTGTGGACAAGGACTCAGAGCCACCAGATGCATAACATAGCCGGCTTAGGCAGACTTGGGATCTTGTCGTGATCAGCCTCCCCCTGCGTGACTTTTGCCCTGTGTTTCCCTCAGGCGTGGCTTAATTAGCCACACCTGAGTCTTTAGTTTTGCCTCCTGTTCTAATCCCCTTGTTAACCAAACACACCTGCCTTATGTTTGTTCCTTGATTGGCTCCTAATATAAGTTTGTTTCAGTCCTGTGATCCCTGTCCGGTCATTGTCGATGCTGTCCGTTGTGTTGATCCTCGTGTTGTGCACACTGACAGCCTGCATTTTGGACCGTTCCCCTCCTCACATCGTGACACTTCTGGCTCACTCGCTATCAGATTCAAACTCAGTGTTGCCAACTTTGGTCAGATGGCTGGAATGAGGGTTTCAATTTGGACTGGAAACCCGATTTAGACAACACATGTGCAGAAATTACATCTGGGCAAATCCCTGATAAAAAGCTGAAAGTGACAGAAAAATGTAAATATATATTGAATGAACAAATGAATTAAACTTAAAAATATCTCCACAACCCTGACGAGGAATTTTAAATTGTCATGATGAGGGTACTCAGAACCAGTCTCGATGACCAATGGACCAGCCCTCCCCCCCAGTGATATGGAACCCCAATCATGCATAACCAGGAGCAGCGCTCACACCTGAAGGTGAACAGGCATGGAAAAGTCATGATCACTCAGCGTGATGCCTTCTTATGACCAAGGTATTTGAATGGCACTTCGGAGCAGCTTGTCACACGCAAACACAGGCCAGTGGTAAAGCACACGTAAATGCTGGAAGGGGAGACAGGAGGAGACTACTACCATTATGCTGCTACTCCAAGGTTTACCGCCATGTGTAAGTCATCCCTAAGAAGAACATCATGCAATAATGCATTCAAAGCTTTTACTAAAAAGAACAGCAGCAGACATTCACCATTTGCCACCTGGTTTTGAGCTTTTAACTGCTGATTTGACCAGCTTCCCACTCTCTTCCCTAACATTGCCAGTATAAATGTAGTGCAGGAAATAATCCAAAAGAACAATGATATTCAGCAACAATACCACTGCCACACTTTGCATTTAAATGTAAATTCTACTAGGACTGAGACCTAATCATTCCTGTCATGCATATACAGCTGGTGGGACTGCTAATACAACACATTTCTCATTGGGTCTTGGAGTGATTGGTGATTGGGTGATTTCCAGATTGCGTTACCTACTCACCGCTGATTTGACTTGGTCTTCTGCACATCGCATGCAGTGACTATCACCTGCGGAAAGGCTCACACCTCGTTGGAGCAGCTGTCCCAGGACATTTGGCTTAGGAATACGGAAAAGCAGGGTTCTGGCTCTCGGCTTTTGGGCTGTCTGTCCTGTGACACAACTCTCAACAAGTGCTCTTGGAGGAGATCTGGCCAAAGGTGAGTCCCACCGCAAGCATCTTAATGTCTCTGGTGGACATCAGCCCTGGGGTCCCTGTTCCTTTTCCATTTCGTTTTCTCTTATTTTTCATTTTCATTTTCACCGTCTTTTGATGTCTTTCAATTTACTCTAAACTCACACCCTCTCTGTATCATTGGCACTCCTTCAGAATCCAGAATGGGTCTGCATTTGAAACTGGTGGCTCTGTACTGGGTGCTCAGACTAGACCTTTGTCAAAATGAGCCTGCATGGTTCCAGAACATCTCCACATCCATATTTAAGTCTTCTGGAGACTTCCTCCTTGGGGGACTATTTCCCATTAATGACCTCACCAGCAACTTGAGCCAGGAAGAAAACCCTGCCGATATACAGTGTGACAGGTAACAGCAGCTGTAGTGAGCATCTTAACATCATAATATCCATCAAACATTCTTGAATGCTAGAAGCAGAAGGGGAATCTGCAATGTAGAAGCAAGATTCCATTAGATCTAAACAGCTAAATGTGATGAAAGAGTAAAACTATCATAAAGTTCTGCTTTTAGTTGTTCAAAAATACCCATTTTTGCAGTCAGTCATTGGATACCATGGTCCATGGCGAATTTTTCTAACTTAAAGAATTGCACTGGCAGGAATATCTCCTAAGAATTGCTGTGTCAATTTTTGTGATGTTTATTTGGTGTTTTATTGTGGGTACAGTGACAGAAACAATGTTCTTGGCACAACAGGGTAAATATAAATGGTCTGGGTCTTTCGCTGGTGATGAAGTATGCAGTGGATGAGATCAATGCCACGCCAGACTTGCTCCCCAAAATCAAGCTGGGCTTTGAGACCTACGACACCTGCAGACAGACATTTGTCATTGTGAAACCCGCCATGTTTTTCCTGAGTGAGGGATACTCAGGAGAGATCAGAGTGCTTTGTAACTACACAGAATACAGCACACGTGTGCTGGCTGTCATTGGACCCCAAACATCTGAGATGGTTGCTGCTGTTGGAAAGCTCTTTGGCTTCTTCATGATGCCCCAGGTAAGCCCATCTGCAAGATCAAAGGTGATTTTTTTAAATGTACATTATTGATCTGGTATAAATTGATCTGAAACAGTTCAATAGAGTTTTTCACAAAGTAATCTTCTACTAATGGTGCTTTTCCACTGCCACCAGGAAGTGAGCCATACCTGACCAGTCCTGCAAACTGATGGTTTTCCATTGTACATTATCTGAGCCGTACCCGACCAGTACCTGTGCTGACATGGCCCTGCATACTAGCAGGGACGAAAGTGTGCCTAAATCAAGCTGGTTACATCATCACCATCTGCTTGGGTGTGTGGAGATACCAGTGATCTGTGTCAATGTGCAGAGATTATGCAAAGGGAAAATTGACATGTTCCATATATTATTAATTAGTAGTAGTATCGCAGCTCACAATGTAGTTATGCACTCCAGGTAACTCAGAACTTGTGAGTTTCCAGCCTACTTAAAAAGTACTATAAAAAGGCTGAACAGAATGGATTCGTAATGTAAATTAGGTAATGCTAAATCTGCTACCATACCCACCTCCCGTCTGGCAGGAGGTACCGCAGCATCCGAAGGAGCTCAGCCAGACCATGTCCCACCAGCCATAAGACTTCCAAAGTCCCCAAAGTCCCTCACTAGTGAGCAGCACAAACTCCTCACTTCACCAGTCACTGTAACTTTAATCATGTTTGCACTCCTGTTACCTGCTGCTAAATTATTTATTTATCTATCTATTGTATTATATTTACATATACTATATTTACTACGTACCATTCCAACCACCCCATTCATGTATATACTGTATGTCTGCCCTCCTGTCGTGTCAGGTGCGGTCCGTGTCCAACTCCCCCCACGCGTGTATTTAATTCCTGCACTTTACCCCCCTGTAACTGTGTGTAACTGTGTCTCGTACCGTTGTATATGCGTATATGACTGGCACGGCAATAAAAAGCCTACTACTACTACTACTACTACTACTACTACTACTACTGCTACTGCTACTACTACTACTACTGCTACTGCTACTACTACTACTACTACTACTACTACTACTGCTACTACTACTACTACTACTACTACTGCTACTACTACTACTACTACTACTACTGCTACTGCTACTACTACTGCTACTACTACTACTACTACTACTGCTACTGCTACTACTACTACTGCTACTGCTACTACTACTACTACTACTACTAATATTCGATGCTGACATAACATGGCAATTCTCACAGAGTTGCTGGTGGAAATTAGCACATAATAAATCGTGATGTTCACCGTGTGAACGTCTCTCTTTGCATTAGGGGTTGAGTAAGGCTCGGCCCCTGTATGCCAATGGAAAAGCACCATAAGAGATCATTAAAGGGTTTATAACTGGTCTTCAGCCAACCGGACATTCTCATCACATGCAGATCAGCTACGGCGCCACCAGTGACAGCTTCAGCGACAAGCAGCAGTACCCATCATTCCTGCGCACAGTGCCCACTGACCAATGGCAGGCCAAGGCCATTGTGGACCTGCTGAAGGCGTTCGGCTGGAACTGGGTGGCTGTGGTGGGCAGTGCAGAAGAGTATGGGAAGCAGGGTCAGCTTGCGGTCTCCATGTTGGCAGCAGAGAACTCCATCTGCGTGGCCTACGAGGCCCTCATCCCTGTGGACAGGAACCGTGAATCCACAGTCGCAGATATAGTACTGAACATCGACTTGACCGATGTGGGCGTGGTGGTCCTCTTCGCGCTTGCTGATTCTGCCCGGACCTTTTTCTCTGAGGTGAGTTGTGTTTGCATTTCGTGCCATGACGTGGAATGTCGTGCCTGGCTATGTGTACAGAATCAGTATCCCATTACCTGGAGTGGCCTTGGGAGGATTCCCATTTAGCTGGTCAGGAACAAAATAATATGATAAGTTTAAAATTGAGCCAGTCAGAAACAAGATAATTTACAACTTAAAAATTCTACAACAACACTTCAGAATGTTAAGCAGCATATTTTCTCACACACACACACATAATTCAATTCAGTTCAGTTTATTTTTATATAGCGTCCCAGGGCGCTTTATATGGGTGTGTTAGAATAAAATGATAAATAAAATGATGATGCAAAACAGAGTGGAACAGAGAAAATGAAATACATGGAATGAAAGAAAGACAGAATAGAAAAGAAAGAAAAAGCCAACTGACAACGGAGGAGAGGAACCAAAAACTCCCAAGCAGGGAGAAAAAAAACCTCTGGGGGTCCAAGGTCAGCTGGCTGCCCCGGGCATGCTAACAATACAGAAAATGAAACAGTGAGCATGCTTGCTCAGAGTGAGGACTTGTTGGGAGCAAGCCAAAGACCAACAATGAATAAATCAGTGAATATATAAGTCCTCCATCCTGGCCCTTGAAGGTCGCCCCGATGATGTTTTAGGTCATAGTCCGTATCCAAGATGTCACCCCATTCTTGGGACTGGACCATAGTTACCTTGTGTTATGTGTTTGGTAAGCTAAACTGAAGTAATACCTGACATAACTGACCATGATTGCTCTGAATATAGAAATGTGTCAATACATGGTGAGCACATGAGTGAGGTGGCTTTTCACAGGTTGCATCTGCAGAGATGCCACAAGTAATCAATTGCTGTTGCTAATTACTGGAAGTTTGTCAGATGATGGATGTTAGACAGAGACCAGATGGGGCCAATAAAGTCAGACTGCTTAACAGTTAAATGTGCTATTTATTCTTTATTTTATTCTTGAAATGTCAGTGATGCATTTATCAGGATAATAACACTCAAAGTTCTCTCGGAACAATGACAAAATGAGCACAAAACTCCTGGGCAGGAAATTAGTCCCATCCCGTGACTGCCCACATACTTAAGCTTTCACAAGGTTTTGAATGAGGTAAGAACAAATTTTTGACAGAACTTCCATTGGTGGCTTCTTGTGTTTCTTGGAACAAGGTTCAGTATAGAGATCTTATTAAGACTGTGCTGACATTTCTGTGCAGTCACCTGTAAAGACCCTGCTGCCGTAAAACACCGTACCACCAGTACTGTATGTTGGCTAAGAATGCCTGGCTGTGCTGTGTCACCATTGCAGCCCAGCTGTGCCACTTTGTCCCCCGAATAGGTCATGAAGAGGAACATGACAGGTGTCTGGATAGCTAGTACAGCCTGGGCTCTCGATGACTTAGTGTACAAGCTCCCAAACATCCACAGCATAGGCACAGTGATAGGCTTCACTGATAGCTCCCAGATGTTGACTCCGTTGACCAGCTACGCAAAGGTGCTTCTCACACGGCTGGGGAAAGAGGACCAGGGGCTAAGGGTGCAGAGCAACCAGTCAGGAAACAACCCTCTGGACGACCCCTGTCCCGAGTGCTGGAACCTGTCCCCGGACAACATGAGCATAGTGCTGCAGCCAGTAGTGCAGAGAAAAGCCTTCAGTGTGTACCTGGCTGTCTATAGCGCAGCCCATGCCCTCCACCTGCTGCTTGCCTGCAATACCACCAGCTGCCAGAAGGGGGTAGGCAGCAAAGTCTATCCCTGGCAGGTAGGGAAATCAAATAATACAACAATCTATCTGTGATTTTTGAAAAAATGAAAGGCTAAACACGCACACAAACATTTGCCTCTTTTACCACAGCTGCTGGAGGTGCTGAGAAATGTCTCCTTCGAAATAAAAGGCCAGCAGTTCCACTTCGACAGCAATGGAAACCCAAACATTGGGTATGATGTTCTGGTATGGGTCTGGGGGAGTGGAGGAGTGACCTTTAAAGACATTGGAAAGTATTACAACCACTTGGCGATCAACCCAGCCCTCATCAAATGGCACAGCAACAGCACGAAGGTAACGCAACATCTCAAGACATGACACATGAGTTCAGCCAATTTCATCTGCTGCTTACATAACTGAATATTGACCACAGACATGCAATGAAATACTAATTCCCATAGTACTGTGTGATATTGCAAATATTTTACAATAAGACCAAAACAGATCTCTGCGATTTAAATTACGCAATTATCAGAAGAGTATTGCGATATCAACACCAAGCCTCCCTCGCTTACCTCACGGAACAGGTACCCAAGTCCACTTGTTCTGCAACCTGTGAGGCTGGTCAGGTTCACCGTGTCAAGGGCTCCTATTCTTGCTGCTATGATTGCATTGACTGCTTGGAAGGCACCTTCCAGAATCAAACCGGTAGGTCATTCACACAGTCACAGCTTGACCAGTTTCTAAGATCCCATACCTGTGGATTGACACACTTGGAAATGAAAGCTTTTGCACACAGCTGCACTTAAAGCCACCAAGCACACCCTGTCCAAACACATCAGCTTATGGTGAATTTCCGGAACTGTGCTCTGCAAAATTTGCATTCCTTTTTGCCTGACAGAGGACCTCCAGTGCACCCCCTGTCCCTCTGGTCAGTGGTCCTTACTGCGCAGTACCAACTGCACACTGCCTACATACTACTTCCTGTCCTGGAACAGCAAAGAGGTCCTGGGGCTGGTTCTGCTCGCCCTCTTGCTGCTGGCCTGCTTCGGGGCCACAGGCCTGCTCTTCTTGCATCACCGCGGCACCCCACTGGTGCGTGCTGCGGGGGGGGCCCTGAGTGCCCTGACCCTCATTGGCTTGATGGGAAGTTCTGCTGGGGTAGCTCTGTTTTTAGGCAAGCCGGGAGACTTGATGTGCCGCTTGCAGCAACCTCTCCATGCCATCTTCTCCACGGTGGCCATGTCCACCATCCTGGCCATCACATTTCAGGTGACTATGACTTTTTACATGTAAATTGCCAGGGCTGCTAACTGTCATGCATCTGGGGTGACCCTCACACTTTTGGACTGTAACACTCACACGAGAAATCTTATGGCAAATTGATGTAATTCCATTATAAACCTAAAAATCAGCGATATCAATAGTGTTTGGGCAGTTTGCAAAGCCTATGGTCTATTTAGAAGGTAATAAAACTCTTACATACACATGAATGTGTGTGCATAATAATCTTGAATTGAATTGACCAAATTTGGCAACTCTGAATGGCATATAAATAGTCCAGGAGTTTATGAAAAGATCCTTGAGTTCAATGACGTCACAGTGTTGGTCAGTGTTAGTCTTCTGGTCTTTCCTCTTCCAGATTGTCTGTGTGATGGAGTTTCCAGAGAAAGCTCCATCCTACCTGGAGATAGTACGTGGTTATGGCAGTGGTATGGTGGTTTTGGCATGCTGCGGCGTGCAGGCCTGCCTGTGCGGGTGGTTCATCCAGGCGGGCCTGACCTTGTCCAGCTACCTTTCTAGCTTAAATGTGACCTTCCTGATGAGTTTCCTGCGTTGCCCAGTAGGTCCCATGCTGGGTCCAGGCCTGATGGTTGGGTTCAACTGCCTGCTGGCCTTGGTATGCTTCATGTGTACCTTCATGGCCAAGAAGCCACCCAAGCAGTATAACTTGGCCCGTGACATCACCTTCTCCACTCTGTTTTACTGTGTGGTGTGGGTGGTCTTCATCCCAATCTACACCGGCCTGGATGAAATGTGCAAGTCTCTCGCGGAGATGACCGCCATCCTTCTCAGCAATGTGAGCATAGGGGCCGCCTACTTCATGCCCAAGTGTCACCTGCTGCTAACCAAACCAGACCTCAACACAGAAGACTACTTCCGTATCTATCTCGAAGCTTGCCCGTCTCCCCCTGAAAAAGACCAGAATAAGCAGCAGTAGCAGATGCCACCTCAATTTCCCATCTAGCCCCATCAGATCCTGTTTTCCTTCCCAGCATCCCCACCAGGAGCCCCCACCCGCCAAAAATCACCACAGAAGGGCTGAGAGATTATTTGCAAAAAGATTCAGAGGGAGAAGAAGTAGTAGAAGAAGAAGGCCGCAAGCAATGAAGGAAGCTGACAAACGTATGATTTTATTTGAAAAGAATGACGTGATTGTTTTTTTGGTTTGACTGATTTACTTATTTGTTTGTTCTTTTTTGTTTATTTACTTTGGGTAGAGGTCTATAATATAATTTAATGTACTGATAATATTTATGTTGACTGTTCATAACCATTCTGAACATGAATATATTCTCCTGTGAAGGAGGGTGGGTTCTGGAAGTGGTTTAATTTATATTGAATGGAAATAATAACTTCAATGAAATATGACAACCCCTTTGTGTATCATTGATTCTCCAAAGATAGGAATGTTCATAACCTCAGGATCTCAATTAGTGGTATCTTTTCCAAATTACTGCATAATAAGTGGTCTTTAAAAATAGTTCTTGAAAAAAGGCTAATTTTCACCTGTACAGAAGGATCACTATGCAAGGAATCTACTGATGTGGTCAATACCCAAACAATTAAGCTGTTGCAGCTCTAAAGGGCTATGAAGGGCAAGAACTGCATACCAGCATTTCAAATTAATTATGTATTGTGTATTATATTTAATAAATGAAATAGAGAATGACACTCAGGCCTGTCAATTGCATTTGTCTTGTATTGTTTGAATAACACAGAAGTAGTATTCGTGTTTAGTGGGGTACTGTGATCATCGACCAATAGTTAGAGGACACTTGCTGTAGGATGAACAATTTTGTAGTGCTAAAGATAGAAACAAAAATATAAGTCCAACTTATGCAGTTTTAGTTGATTATTGTCGAAATAAACAAAATCATGACTGCTTAATTTCTGGGTAAAATAAGAAATTCATAGAACTATATTACAAACAAAACACATGTGGACAAAATTCACAAATAATTATGTTTGTTTATCTGCTCTGGCAAATGCACAAGTATAGACAGGCAGGCAGTAATCCAGTCCCTAATGTGGCTTCCAGGACATTTGTGGCCACCTGCACCAATGGATGGATCATTCTGGGCATCTTCAGGTGGGAGGAACTCCATCTCTTTCAGGGCATCATTCATTGTAAAGCAAAGACTGTGTAAAAAATGTACAGCAAGTAATGATGTCTAGTGCAACATCTGGATGGACCTCCTGGGCCTTCGATAGCGTCGCTCGTCAGCATGTTTTCATTATTCTAAAAGCTGCAACATTACAACAAAACAATCCGTAGAATTATGCAAATTATACCTCTCCCAGACCTGGCCTTACAGAGGGTGCTTGTATGCATGCCTGTTCACTTTTCTAGACAAGGACAGGCATCATCCCCAAGGAGGTAATCGTCAGTGAGAGGGTGTAGGGCCTGCCAGAAGATGGGACTGTTGCAAAGAACCCTGTCACCATGTACAGAGCCTGGATAGCCCACAAACACATCGAGAAATTGGCCTCTTGCATTACAGATGGCCTGCATTTGTATGGATTGAAAAAGCTTGTAGTTCATATAGTCGACAGGGTGCTGGTTTCCTGGAGCTGTAATCTGGATGTGGCGTCCATCTATGGCACCAGCAGCATGGGAGAAAGCAGGACATTTGACTGATGCCTTGGTGAATGGTGGGTAGCTCACATGACAATAGCAGTGAAATTACCACATCTGCACAATTTATTAATCCACAACAAATCAACAGAACGTATTATGTAAGAATATGATTCTAGACAAAGATCAGATATGAATGTCCAACTGTAAGAAATGCATTAGCAAAAAATCAAAAAAATTATAAAAAAAAACATCAACCCTAAAAGGCATCCTAAACGTCACCACCACGTGCTTAATGGGTGTTAAACAAAAAATACATGCTTTAACGGAGCGAGGATCGGCCGCCCCCACGTCTTCCTGGAAACGGTTGCTAACAACAAATACCGGAGGCAAACGAGTTTAACTCGGGCTAAACTTCCTAATTGACTGGCCAGCTAACATTAGGAGATTCGCGGACAAGTGGCCGTGAAAAGGGACGCAGTTCTTTCTCACGGGTAATATGTTATATTCGCTGTTTAACTTACTACTACTTTTCGTTAAGATGCATTTCTATAGTTTGCAGTAACTGCGGGTTTTATATTGTCGAAGTTTGTCAGAATGATAGCTAGTTTAGTTTAAAAAATGTATACGGTGAGGTTATTAAATAGGTGTTAGTAGGATAGGGGCGGTGTTACACCGGGTTCCAGAAGCGGGAAGCTACACAGTCCGTCCGAGCCCAAAGTGCGCATCACGGCCGGAAAGACTCTGCTGTCGATAACAAATAACACAATGGAGAACAGAGGGACAACAGACGTGCAGTTATAATTTAATATTACGTAGTGAAAAAAGGTCGCTTTCTTTTGAGTTGCATACTATTGCATTTATTTAAACTTGTATAACAATACCATTTTTTAAATTATCTATGCTTGCCCACGCGTCCCTCAGCTCAAAGGAGCTTGTCATTTTACAATACAAATTACACCCTGGAGCTTGATCTGGTAACCTTAATTATCTTGCTGCTTGGTGCCCATATATATTTCTGTAAGTAGGGCAGAAAAAAAGTGCAGTTAACACCCTCGGTTTTTACACTGTCGTGCTCAGGTGCGTGTTTCTTGGCAGTAATAATTTCTGCGCCATGCCACGTGGAAGGTCGGCGGTGAGCGTCCACTCCGACAGCAGCGAAGTCGACATCGATGGCATCGGTACGTCATGCATCACCTTTCCCACATGACGCGCCGGTGGTGGGCACTGACAGTGTCCGTATGTCATGCACCACAGCGGAATCTGAGATGGCCAAACTCCTCAGGCAGTTCCGGATCATGGAGGGAGATCGGCAGGCATATGGTGTCCAGGCACAGGAGCTCATTCGGCGGCAGCGGTGAGAGTCACCGGGACCCAGTGTGTCTTTCTTTCCTGACAGTGTTTCCTTGGTGTGAAACTCCTTCCATGTGTGAGATGCAGGCTGGAGATGGAGAAGCTGCAGAAAGAGCAGGAAGACCTTCAGCACAGCCTGCGTGCATCGGAGAGCCAGTCCCAGCGGCAGAGAGATGCCTCTGCTGCGCAGGCCATGCGCAGCCTGCTGGAACGCCGAGATGAGGTGGATGCACAGCTGGAGCAGGAGAGGCAGAGCCTCAAACAGCTGGAGCAAGAGGTGCCCAGATATAGAGAAACACACAACAGGCACAATAGCACAGAGCACAAAGAAAGACAGAAAAGATAGGCATGTTGACACAGAGCACAGAGAAAGACAGGACAAGCACACTGGCACCGAGCACAGAGAATGGCCACAGAGAATGGCCAAATAGACAGGCACACTGGCACAAAGCACAGAGAAAGAGTAGATAGGAACACAGGCACAGAGCAAAGAGAGAGACAGAACAGATGGCAGAGCACACTGGCAGAGCACAGTGACAGAACAGATAGGCATGCTGGC
>JAODKM010000118.1:22292308-22320481 GCA_026780845.1 Petrocephalus sullivani
CCCCATCCCCAGATGCTCCCTCCCTCCCTCCCCCACCCTGGAGCAGCTCCACCACATGGGTTGCTATGCAGATGGCTCTTTGTTGACTCGTGACAATGGGGCCCGGGGTCAGTGTGACCTCCCTTTGACAATCTCCTTCACCTTGCGCCTCCTTCTCTCTGAGAGCTCCTCCGCACCCTCCACCTCCTGCCACCTGGTCCTCCCTGTGCGAGAAAGACCGTGTCATGTGGTGGCGTGCTTCCCTCACAACCGTGCAAAGACTTGCCCGACACGTGTTCATGTGTGCACTCTGGTGTGTATCAATGACACCATGTGACTCAGTGTTTAGAAGCACTAAAGCACTTACAAATTCTTCTGGGGGATGGGGAATTTTAAATGGAGTGTGGAAAGTTAAATTACCAGTAATTTATTGGTTTCAGTGCCGTAGTCTGGAAACGTAAATACAGTAACACCGTGATTAACATGAGTACTCTTTTCAGCTGTGCTTTTTGTTTAGAATCCATCTGATTTCCATAACCCCTGATCCAATGCAGGGCTTTCCTGAGCCAAAAGGGTATACCAAGATGAACAGGGCATGAGGTAGGGTACACGGGTCCATCAGAGGCGACCATAAACATACAATAATGCACAGCTGACTCCTTAGAGACAATCCACCTAGACCATATGTCGTTATACTGAAAGGAAAACCAGAGTACCTGTAGGAAGTGCACAAAAACACGCAAACTCTACTCATAATTTGCAGCCAGAATTTCTATGGCACTGTGCTGCCCCCATGTTTAAAACATATACTTTATTTAACGGCTCTAAATAGTCCAGACTTTTATGTAATACTTGAATACGACTATAACTTCAGAACCTCGATCTGTTATTTATTTTTTGCTGTATTCTTCCATTCATTCAAAAGTCATAGCAGCTAAGCTGTGTAAAGTATCTCAAAGTTCCCACTTTGTGGAGCTGAAACAACAACCAATCACAGCCAGCCTACAAGTGAAGGGAGGCTACTGACATATGAGCTGCTGCTGCTGTGAGGTCATCTGGTCTTGTAGCCAATGGGAGGGCTTTGTCACAAGTACAGGTAGGTGGAAGCTTTGTGTGGGTGGGCAGTGCGGAGAAGAGGCTGTAGACTGATGGGCATTACTGGAAATTTCCACAGAGGAGGTATTGTGGGTTAGGGAGGGGAGATTGTTAGCAGGCTGGAGAAGGAGGGCTGATGAAGTCTCTCCTCATAGCACCACCTTCTCTCTCTCTTCCTATGAATCTCAAGGAAGGAGCCAAGGAGGGCTAGGGGCAGTTGTATATTCAGGAAATAACAGCAGTAGCATGCTGGAGACGTGTCAGGTTACCAAAATGAGCCACCTCTCTCTGCTCTGCCATAGCTGGTCTCTTCTTCTGAGTGGCCCTGCTGCCTGCTTCTCATGTGGTTACTCCTCTCTGCTTCACACACATTCAACAGCACCGCTCTCTGACACTGATCCCATTACATGCCTCAGTCAGGAGTTAAACATGCAGCCTCACAAGCAGTTTTTGTACAGCATTTCCTGTGTTTGCTGTTGCATCAAAAGAACTCAGAGGCCGAGCTACACATTGGACTGATGGAGAAGGAGATCGCACCTCCTCCTGTGGTGCTCCTTTTCGGAGCTCCACGGGGGTTGTACATGGAGTACAACAGCGTAGTGACTCAACACACTAGGGAGTGCTATAACAAGCTCAGGGTATAGGAGACCAAAGAGGAAACAACACAAAGCCTTTTCCTTCAGATGGATTCCTACTAATTTCTGGATGGCTTTTTTATTTAAAAGATCAAGTGAGACTTTAAATGTCACCTGCTCATATAACTAGGTATTCATAACATTGTTTGGCCAACATTTTTTTAATTATCATCATACAGGCAATGATTTTTTTAAGTCGCTTACAGCAGATGAGTCAGACAAAAGGGAGGCTATTGAAACGTTACCATTGTTCCTTGTAGTTCTTTACCATACACTTGCAGTAGGTGAGGCATTAGGCCTGATTGGCCCTTTCCGGCCCCTGATTTTCACTACTGTGTTTGCAGGGCATTCTGGGAATGCCTCAGGGGGTATGTGGCACTCTACCATCTGGAACAAAAGAACATAGTCAGACTAGACTGCCTATTTTTTTTCAATAACTATGACCCTTCACCTTCTAATCCTGACCTCTGACCTCTAACCCTCATTGCAGCCCCAGGTTTTACATTCCACAGTCTGGTCAGGTTGCGTGATTTTTGTTCCACTTATTTCCAGGTTAAATTCCAGGTTATTTGCTCACTGGTGGTCCCCCTCAGCTTTGCAGTCAATATTTGCAAGCATATCATTTAATCTAGACGGGAATGTCCACTGAATATGACTAATAATCCATTAGTGTTTTGTTAAATTACCTACCTTTATGAATGAAACTGTGTAATACCTGGCCGACATTTAAGGATACCAACAAAAGCATGTCTCATCATATCCTGATATGCACATCGTAGTTCTGGCTGCTAGAGTATCCCGTGGGAATCGTTCCCATCAGGCCCCCCCAGCTGCTTGTGTGCTTTTTTTGGTTTATGGTTGGATCATCTCCGCAGGCCTTGTGGTGTTTTTCCAATACCAAACCATCTATGCAGAGCTGGTCTTCATTTACCACAACGTGGGATAGCTCTCAGAGAACACGGCTGCGAAAAGGTCCATGTATGGCAGCCCAAATGCGGAACGCACTTGCGCCATTACCCCATTCACAGTAAGAACACACAGAGGCGTTTGTAACGAAGACCTTCTTATGGAATTTTTTTGGTATTTCAAACCTGCCAGAAAAGAGTTTTTTAAGATTCATTTACAGTAACTTCGTTGGAAAAAAAATATACAATCACTACAAAAGAATTCTGAATTTATGAATGCAATATATTGTGCGAGTAGTTTGGAAACAGCTGAAACCTCAGAAAATGTCGCCCATTGCTGGACTGGTGCTTCTTTTTGCCAGTTCATTTTGGCAGACTTACTCAAGTTGATTAAACGCTTTGACAAAAAAACGTTTTGGTCCGTGCAGTTTTTCCACAAATTCTCAATAGGATGCAGAGATTAATTTTCTTATTTATAAGCCACTCCATGGCTCTCCCTTTCAGCGTATTGTTCTGCTGAAAAGTGAAATCTCATCCCAGTTTTGTGTTTAGCAAAAAATCTGGTTTCCCTGTAGCTTCTTGCTGTTCTTTACTCTGTCCATCTGTCCTGTAGTCCCAACACTCCCACCTCCCACTACAGAGAGTGCATACCTTATACGCGATGCAGCCTCCGCCACGCTGACTGTAGGGATGTGTCAGCTAGGTGATGTGTTGCTCTGGGTCTGTGCTGGCAGTAATATTTATTCTTTAGGTCGAGGGGTGTCGGAGGGGTGCGGATACCCTGGCAGATTCAGGGGAACCAGCACTTTATAGGGGGCCCTGAATAATAAAAATTGTCCATTATATCTCCACGTGGCAAATTCTACCTACTGTGGCGGACCCATAATTCTTCTACGTGAAAGTGCCATCCCTAAAGGGGGCTCAAGGTGACATTTTGTCAGGGAGCTAAGAATTTTTAGGTATTCCCTTGTTTAGGCCATAAACCACTAATGTAATGTCAGCTGAGCTGTAACATTGCTTTCCACGTTTTTCCCTGGATTGCAGTGTTGCATATCTCAGGTCTTTTTTCAGTATAGGCTTATGTTCCTTATTTATTACATATGTATTAAACTGTTTATTATGGTGGAGTTAACTACCTTGCATTTCACTGTAGGTTATATTCTGACTGTAAACCTTACATCCTAGTTACATTATTGCAAATTTCATTCAGGCCTGGAGAGTATTTATTTATTTTTGTTACAAATGGCTTCCTTCATGCGTCCCCCTCCTTCATTTCTTATAGAGAGATTTGCTCTGCGTAGTGTTGCAGTATTGCCGACATGGTACGACATGGTTTCTCTCATTTGGGCTGCAGCCTTTCCATGATGTCCCTCGACGTTTAGGGACAGCCTGGTGTGGCAGCATGGGAAAAGGAGTCAGTAAGTGTGGGATTCTGAAACTATGCACAATGAAGTGCCTCAGGAAAAGCAGAACGCTTCAGTCACTGTGTTTATCCACAGTCACATTTACAGTAGAGACAGCATTACGGTGCCTCGGCTCCCTCCCACTTTCTCCCTACTCAACCCCCACCACCTCCACCAGCAGGCAGTTTTTGGAAGGGTTCCAGTAACCATGGAAACCAGTAAAGGTAGACGGCTCTCCAGAAGAACGGCAGAGAGACAGGAAATGACTTCACAAAGGCACCCTCATCTTTGCTTTGCTCTCACTTTTCAGTTAAAGCGAGTGAGTAATGCCTGGACCGCTTGCCAGTGTTTTTATCTGACCACCAGACATCTGGCAAAGCAGACACACTGCAAATTCTAGATTACGGCTGCTGGTTCCTGTCCTGCACATGGACTTCATCGGCAAAGAGGAAGGCCATTGTACACGCAGATCAGAATATTGTTCTTTCACAGGCCTTTGCTCAAGCAGACGTATATGTAAACTGGCAGACAAGCTTAAAGGATACATTTTTTTCATACCACCAGTTAAACTTGGAAAGTACGGAATACCTCACTGTAATCATCAAATGCTATATGGCAACAGAGAGGGCATGTCTACCGTTACAAAGAAGGCACAGATACGTATTTGGAGGATAGTGCAAGTCCCTGCCCAAACCCTCAGTGAGCAGGCCAGAGGCAACACTGGCAAGGAAAAACTCCCTACTAGGAAGAAACCAGATTCAAAGGGGAAGCCCATCCTCCAGGGGCCAGCAGAAGAAGTCCATCCATCCATCCATCCATCTTCTGAAACCACTTGTCCTATTCAGAATCACCAGAAGGGTCCAGAGCTTATCCTGGAGACTACAGGCACAAGGCACGGAACAACCCATCACAGGACACACTCACACACCTATGTGCAACTGGTAACTCCATGCATGGAGCTATGGCAGAGGCTTGCACCCTGGTCCCAGAGGTGTGAGGTAACCGTTCTAACCACTGCATCACCATGTCACCCAAGCAACAGAAATCTAATGAACAAAATGGTAAAATCCTCATTTGTACAGTCCAAAATTTTAAGATTCGTGTCTAACTGAGGAGGCCAGGCAAGTGATGGTGCTGCTTCTGATGGCAGGATCAATGGTGGTACTGCAGCAGGGAAGGCAGGAGGGACCATAATTCCAATTCATACAAATGATACACCTGGCTTACCTTCTACTCAGTCCTAACTCTGCCACATCATGTGGCAGCCACAGAATGATCACACTGTCATCCTGCCCTTTGCATCCATGGTTACTGTGTGATCCGGCAACTGGGGAGAAAGTCTCTGCTCAGCACAGATGCCATACAAATGGTGGGCTCTTAAGAAGTAAATTTAGAGATGCTCTAGTCTCAACACTACTGTACCTTACAATCATATACATTACATGTGACGTTTGTGAGCACAGGTTATTGCTGAGTCCAGGACAGACACAACTGGGCAGGGGGCACACATGGTTTTTTGTAACTCAAAAGACTTATTAATAGACCTAAAGTTGATGGGAGAAATGGCTGCTAAATGACATACCACAGGATGATGACAAAAAAACAAAACTGAACAAAACAAAAACGAAACACATTTCACTTTTAGCCGCTAACAGAAACCAAGAAACTAAGGCTGATTTTAAACAAAGTTTCTGGCTGCGGCTTTCCCTCCCTCTCAGTCCAGCTGGCTCATTTACAACACTGCAAACCCACTTAGTTCGACGAGAGGCAGATGGTCATTAACATTTGAGAGCACACTGCATGGTTTTGAAAGCAATTACACAACGTCATCAGAAAAAATCCTGCCCGTGCCTCTGGTCCAGCCTACCTATACTTATAATCATTCTTGTTTAAACAAAAAATACTAAATTAATAATGTCAAGAAATATTTACATAGTAGCAATGCAAAGGATAAATAACTATATTTCACTGACAAACATTTTAAAATCTAGTTATTCTTGTAGTTTTTTAATTAGCATAAGGGTTACCTAATTCATAGGGTAATTTGTTTTAAATGAGTTCCCATTCATATTCTGCACCAATCCAGTTCATATAAAAAGAGGTTTTCATCAAACTAGAACTGTTTATTCATAAAATTTTGAGAAATGTATGGCATTAACAACTGATTGGTTCAAGGATTGCTCAAAATTCAGGATAGACTGGAAATTATTTCTCACATCTCAGGATGTTTTAACATGTACTCAAGTACTTCAGCAAAAGAAAACCAGTATAATTTTTGTAAAAATGTAAGGTGGCTTGCAAAAGCATATATTCTTCGTGATTATTTTTATGATAAATCACAATACTGAAAGACCATCTAATAACACCATCTAAAATTTTATGTTTCTGTCTGCCATACCCAGGTTTCAAAATTCTCTTAAAACAAACCCACAATGGGGAAATACAAGTAACCGCAACAAGAACGTTTACCGGAAATGAAAGACAGGGGAAACCCTCCTACCATGACACTACGCTGAACATCAGGCTGGTCCAGTCCACAGAACTGAGATCCACTCCTGGGCTTACAGCTGAGTTGGCTGGAACAATGGTTTGGGCTTGGCAATAAGCAGGACAGGAGCCCACACCATCTGTGATTACTAAGAAGGCCATTGTTGCTAAATTTGGTGCATGAGAGGGCAGATTGGTTCCAAACAGAGACCAAAATGCAAACCTGGAATTGACTACTGAAAATCACTGCCCCCTACTGGAAACCTACTTGAAGCACATCAATGTGGAGACAAAAATCGCGTCCCATGGCTTTGCATGGAAGTTTGCTTTCGATTAAGCTACTTTTAAAAATGAATACATGGTCAGCAACTCATGGGTTTAATACAGAGATGGGGGGGTGGAGCCATTTCTCACCATATATGGCTCAAAGTAAATAAAGTGCAGCAGGAGGAACTGAGATAAGACACAGCTCTGACATAGGACTTCCTGAATGTTTAGGATATCTTCGCAAGTTCATGCGCAGGTAGACACAAGTGAAGGAAAATAGTTAGCCCATAGTAAGGTTTAGTATGTTTAATGCTGAGAAAGAAGCAAAAGGATTAAAAACAAAAACTAAAGTTGAGGAAGATAATCCAGCATTTTTAGTTGTGTCCAAGGGGGGTAGGGGATGAAGAGATTAGGCCTAGCAGAGGGTCGCTCTGAATTGTGCTGAATGGAGCAGCTGCATGCTCAGACCCATCTGCAACACAATAGTCTCTAGAGAACATGCGAAAGAAACAGTGGCTATAAACAAAGAGGCTGGAGCGAGCTTGCTGCGTGCATCAGCTCGGTGGCAGGTTGCCGGCCATGCACATGCGCACACGCACATACACACAGAGACAGAGAGACAGTCAACTTAGCAACCACGCAGTACCTGCCGCTCTGCTGCTGACACCACTGCTAAGAACCAGGCTTAAAAATGTTTTCTACTCTTTTCATCAAAATTGCAAATATCTGTACAAAAAATGGCGAGAATATTGCAGGTTTCACCTTCTGCTGGCCTTCACATAGCTTAACTATCCATCGTTTCTCGTTATAAGCAAACAGATTGAGGATAACTAAATATTTTTAAAAGATGCAAGTTGCATCAATGAAATTGTCACAGAACTAAGGGAACACTGTACTTTCAATTCAGCACAGGGAAGCATGTTTTTGCCAAATAATGTTCAGTACTGGCCACATCAAGATGTGGTGTTTTAAAGATTTAGCCCATTAGGTCATAACTAGTCACTTGGCACACTGCTGCAAAACCCAGTTCAACCTACTATAAATTTATTATAATGTTTGTAAGATTTTCATGTAAAATTAAAGCTAATAACAGATTAACCCTGCACACAGCTGCTTCTGTCATACACAATTTTGACATGAAAGGAACATCTTTAAAAAAAGTAAAAAAAAAAATAAAATAAAAAAAAAAAGAAATTGCCTTTGCATCACATTATCTTGAGGTGCACGTGGTATATTTACCTGATCCACAAAGACCTTGTGATTCCCAGGTAGCATGCAGGTTAAGAATGTGGTTTAGAACAGGGACACTTTAAAATGAAACAGAACCCGGTAAAATATACTGTTGTATAAAAGTGCATCAACACACCAAGTGATTCACAATATAAAATTAATAATAAAAGCAGGGTCATGTTTCAAAACTGAAAAGCACTAACTTCAGCATGGCATGCTCCTGTTATGTTAAAACTACACCATTTGCATTATTAACGCGAGCATAAATTGCAAATCATTTATGCCTCATAGCTTTTTTGAATTCAAACATACATCAGTTTTTCTGCCATATGAAGCTCCGCTCCCCACATAATAATCTGTTAAAGGGAGAGAAGTGCTTAAAAAGTTAAATCCACTTCAACCACAGTGAAAAGTTGCCCTTGATTGTTATTATTTTTTAGCAAGTGACTCAGTTAAGGTCGGTCAAAGTCCGCCAGCCGCACTGATACGGCTTTCTTCTAATGCAATGGCTAAAGAACAGAAATACATTTAATTGGTCACATCATTTCCTGTCCCCGACTAAACCTAAAGGAGGAGGGCGTTCCAGGTTATCGTGAAGGGCGTGGCTTAATAAATAGTTCCGAAGGACTGTAACTCGACCCCAAGGTGTAATTCGACACCACCGACTCTCGTTAGCGTGGCGCAAGAAACAAAGGATAAGAAAACGGTCCTTTTTAATTCACGTTTTGAAACTATGTTTAGAAGCAAAAAAACCCATATTGTAGGTTCCGAGACTCGTAGAGCATAGGAGTTTCGTACTGCAGATTTATCGGTAGTTTGCCCCTCGTTTATAATTTGTAAGAAGACATATTACACGACTTTACACGCCTTTCACACCTTTTTAGGCAAAACTGTATACATCGTATGAGACATACATTCACCTGCAAAATTGTATCAGTCTGCGCACACCTTTACCCGGTGTGCTGGCCACTGTGAAACGTTACGTTCACGTTGCTAACGTTGTTACTTCGAAGCCGACTGATTCTAGAAATAAACAGGGCTGCTAAATGTATTTGGCAATATTTAATCTCGTCAAAATCCATACGTTTTATAATATATCGTATTTGATTTTTAATTTTTTACTCCAACTGAAAGACGTGGTTCGCACATCCAGCCAATTAGGAACGAGAGTCCTTGTCCTAGGGTGGAGTCTACGCGGAGGCGGGAGGAATTTGAGAAAATCGACAGCAACTTCCTCCAATGGGAGAGCCGGAAAAGTGTTTAGTTTCGCCCCGCGGTCCAATCGCGCGCAACCTCGACCTGCTCTCTTTGAAGCGACTAGCGTTCAACTCGCAGGTTGAGAGTGATTTGCCCTCACTCCTCTTCTTCCCTCCGAAACAGCTACTCCTCATACAGCTAAGCGGCGGCTGCAACTGCAGTAACGGAAATAGCTCAACGTAATTTTATTTTTTGTGTCTCGGACGTTTTTCCCATTGGAACCAAGGATGTCGGACGCCGCAGTTGATACGACCACTGTTGCTGAGGTCTCACCTAAGGTAAAGCCCATTAGTGTTAATGTGCACTCGGCAGTGCCGATGGTACATCCTTATTTTATGGGGAAAATATGTAATTACACACCTTAACTACTCGGGTCAATTCTGCAGTAACTTAACTGGTTACGGTGAGGTTTTTTTTTTTACCGCGATATTCCGCAATCCCTGCCTGATAGTCTAATAGCGTGATGGTAATTCAGAGAGCGGCGCGCTGTTAGTCCGTCCCGCTCCATGCGGGCTGAATCGGAGGTGGAAAGTACCGGTGTGCCGCTCGACGGCGCCGCCGCTGTGAAGCGCCGCTCCGGACGGTCGGTTGAGGTCGTTAGGCATCGCCGCGGATAGTCTGCCGCATTCTGTCCGTTTCCTTGTCCGTGCTCGGGAGACGGCGGCGATGTAGCCGCCTGGGGTCCGGTATGTGACCGACTGTCAATCGTTTGGGGGGGGGGTAGTGGCGCGAAAACGGCGGGAAACGCGCAGTCGCTCGTAGTCCCCGGCACGCGCCGCTTCGCCGCCGCTTCCGTTTTTTTTTCTTGCCTCGCTCTCTTTCTGGCGCGCGCGCCTCGCGGCCACGTTTTCCTTTGTCTCCCGTCGAGGGCGCGCCGCGAGTCGCTCGGATGGCGCGAGCCGCGCCGCGCGGATCGGCCGGTTCCCACGCCTCGGCCGATCCTCACGTCGGATGCGGTATGCCGGTATGCCGCGGCCGAGCGCTCCCGGCGGCACCCGTTCGGTCGCCGTGCAGTCGCTTCCTTTTCGTCATTTGCCGACCAGGTGATTAAAAAAAAAACCGCGTGCGTCTTTTCCGCAAAGTGAGGGGGAAATGAGAATGTCCGCTACTTCGCGACCACCTTCGAGGGGCACCGCGGACGGCGCTGCCCTAATCTGCGTCGAGAAGGCGGGGGTCCTGGGCGAAAATCCATATATTCGCCTTTTGTAATAGGATAGGTAAAGCTGGGGGGGTTTAAGGCTCCCCGCCCCCTACTCGCTGAATGGGTGTTTTGTTTTAGTCCACATGTTCGGAAAGTAGCGATGGTGGAAACATTCGCTGCTCAATATTTCCAAACAAGCTTCGTCTGCCATAGCCCGCTTAACTGGCCTTTTACGTAATTCACACGAAAGCCAACCCGTCTCCCCCCCCCGTCCCTCTGCCGGCGCCCAGGAGCTGAAGGAGAAGAAAGAAGCTGCCGAGGAGGTGGAGGACGCGGAGAAGGAGAACGGCAGCGAGGAAGCACCTGCCAACGGGGCGGTACGTGCGGCCGCGTCCCCTCCTAGGCCTCGGGCTCTTTGTCTGCTCCGTGGCGCTCCCATAGCGCAGGTGTTTGGGCGCCCCCTCCCCCTGCTGCTCCTCGGAGCCCTTTGTTTGGTTTGTGAGATGCCACAGATGTGAGCGGAGGGCAGCACCGAGCCGGCCCGCTGCTTATTCCATCTGCTTAATTGGAGAAGAGTGATGTGACCTTACCAAGGGAGCCGGGCCAATGGCGCTTCCCCCAGCAAGAAACTCATTTGCACACTTCAGAGTCTAAGGAGAATGCCAAATGGGGTTTCCTCCTAATGACGCCTCGTTTTTTTCTGATGGGGGGGTGGGGTTGTTGCAGAGAGTATTTAATGTCTTTTTGAGACTGGTTTTTCAATTTTTTTTAGAAGACAAATGGTGCTGACCATGATGAGGAAGTTCCTGAGGAGGAGGAGGAAGAGGAGGAAGGCAAGTGTTCTTGATGTACAGTACTTGTGTGACTGCGGTGTTTTTTTTTCTCCTGTTGGTATCTTAGTTAACCATATATTTTGGTCTTAGGAGAGGGAGAGGAGGGTGAGGATGGTGAGGAAGGAGCAGAGGGAGAAGTGGACGAACATCCAGTAAAGCGTCCAGCCGACGAGGAGGTGGGTGAACACATACCTCTGCTGCAGTTTTATTTCACGCCTGTGTGTAGTTGCTGGTGGAGGCTTTACAAGAATTTTTCTAACTTTTTCTCTTTTTTCCCCCCTCCAACGCAGGAAAAAGTTGAAACGAAAAAGCAGAAGACAGAAAATGGCAGCTCCACAGAAGCCGAAGTGAAAGCTTAATGTCTCATTTCACCTTCTCCAGTAGCTCTGTCTGCATGGTCATCTTGACCCAGTAGAGTTTGTGCTTTCATATACAAATAATTCCCCTCCCCAGATATCATATTTGCACTGGAGTCCTTAAACATCACAGCCCTTTTTGTTAAATGTTATTTATTGGTCATTGATGGCCAGTTTTAATTACTGCTGCAAAATGGGGGGGCACTCACGAAAAAGGTGCTTTTTCTTTCTTATGATACAGTTGTGAAGCACATTTTCTACTTTGTTACGTGACCAGCCGATGCTCCTCAAAGCAGCTGTGCCCTTCACAAGGTTTCAGACGTTTATGGTGACCTCTCAAAATTCACCTAAGACCAAAGATAAGTTTTAAGAAGGGGGTAATGGACAGTTGTTACCTTTTGTACGGTTATTATGTGCTGCTAGTAGTTAAATCTGTCTGGCTGATCTGTAATACAACAGCAGATGGCACGAAAGATTCAGGGGTACTTACTGTACGTAGATGAGGTCATTATGCCCACTGAGATAACAAGCTTTTACAATGTTTATTAACCCCTCTTAAATCTTAAGGATTTGGTCCTTGTTCTGTTTTGTTACGATATTTCCTTTGTACTCTGTACAGATTTTTTTCCCCTTCGTCTTGGTTTTTACCCGGATAACCTGGTTCCTGGATTCACAAGAGTTCATCCACCCCTCTGCTGGGTTTCCTTGCTTATCCTCGAAATCATTTTTTTACTCTTTGGTTGCTTTGACCACTGCTTTGTATATTCTGGTTCTGGATTATAAATAAATCAGTCTTTTTATTTGTGTGTTGAATTTATTACCTATACTTTTTCTTTGGTCATGTGATGAGAACACTACTTTCATGCTGTGATTGCAGAGTTGCTTGAAGTGAACTGCAGACTAGTATAGAAGTGGAAGCAGTTGAATATTTTCAGGAACAGGCCAAGTGCTAGAATGAGGATTATCATTGTGACTGATAATTCTTTTGGGATGAGACTAGTTAACTTGAAGCATGTCCTCCTTCATAGACTAATGTTATAATTTAAGTTATATCGTCCGTCATAGATCTAGCCTATACCGAAAATGGAGTTCTGCTAATGCTGCCCTCTAATGGCAAGTTATAAAACTGCACCCTCTTTTCAAATAGCTCATGTTCTTAAAGAAACGGCTGCAGTGTTTTCCTTATTAGGTCAATTTAACAACCCAGAATCATGTAATCTAAGATTGTTGTACCAAAACTTCCCTAATGTGTAATGCAGTCACCATATAATGTCATCTAAACAGACTATCTTCCAGAACGGTCCTAAAATTGCCTCTATGGGAATTTTTTTGCCCTAGATTTCAGCTGTGACCATTTCTCAGGAGAAAAGTGTATAAGGAATAGGAAAATGCTGCATTACAGAAAAGCATGCGAGTAAAGACTAAACAGAATAAAACCTCTTTAATGTTATTTTAAGGAAACAATATTTAATGAAATGATTAACTGCACTTTAACTCCAGAATCCCAAGGTATAACTCATGAGTTTTTGTATTTTGGACAACAAATCCAAATGTCCATTAACCAAAGTAACTCAGACCAGCATTTACATGAGATTTTTCTGTTGATAAAGATTCCTGAAGTTGTGCGTGCAGCAGTATGGTGGCACTTGAAGCTCCAGCGTATTGGTGCAGTGAGCCGGCGTGTGCTGTAGTGAGCAGTCTGGTGGAGATCTCCACAGGAGGTTTTGTTCACTTAGCAGGGGTTCAGTACTTGCAGAACTACATTTTTACAGTCTAATTCAAGGCCCGTAATATCTCTGTAGTCCTGCTAATGACATCTTCCATGTTGGAGTTTCTAGCTGGGGAAACTGTCCAGGTTAATTCTGTAACCAGTTAAGAGGGTCATAAAATAACCAGAGAACAGAACATCCAATGACCCAAGCAATCGAGAGGTCCAAAAGGTCCTGTGGCCAGACAATTTGTAAAACTATGGCCATCTCTGTAAAACTCCCCCCACATCAGTACAACACATTTGCTTCCAAAGTCACCCACATGCATGCTTTTGTGGATAGTATGACATCCACAAGATTTGCTCAAGGGGATGAAAGGGACCGAGGATAGCATCAGCCATGTCCCAAGCTTCAAGAATGTGGCTGCATGCGAAAACATACACTATGACGACAAAAGTATTGGGACACACCTCTTAGTCATTGAATTCGGGTGTTTCTTTCAGACCCATTGCCACTGGTGTATAAAATCAAGCACTTAGCCATGCATTCACATTTGTGAAAGAATGGGTTGTTCTGAAGAGCTCAGTGAATCCAAATGTGGTACTGTCATAGGATGTCACCTTTGCAATAAGTCAGTATGCGAAATTTCTTCACTGCTAGATATTCCATTGTCAACAAAGTGGTATTATTGCAAAGTGAAAGTGTTTATGAACAACAGAAACTCAGCCACAAAGTGGCAAACCACGTAAAGTAAAGAGGTGCAAAGTTCATAAAAGTTTCCAGCGGTCTGTTGACTCAATAACTGCAGAATTCCAATCTTCCTCTGGCATTAACCCTAGCATAAAATCTGTGTGCCAGGAGCTTTATGGAATAGTCTTCCATGGCTGAGCAGCTGCATGCAAGCCTCACATCACCCAATGCAAAATCAAGAATCAGATGGAGTGGTGTGAAATATGCCACCACTGAACTCTGAAACAACGGAAACGTGTTCTGTGAATGAAGAATCACGCTCCTCTGCCTGGCACTCTGACGGATGAGTCTGGGTTTAGCAGATGACAGGAGAACCTTACTTGCCTGACTGCATTGTGCCAACTGTAAGGTTTGGTGGAGGATGGATAATGGTATGGGGTTGTTTTCAGGGTTTGGGCCTCTTAGTTCTAGTGAAGTGAACTCCTAATACTTCAACATACCAAGGTATTTTGAACAATACTATGCTTCCAACTTTGTGGGCACAGTAGCCCTTTTCTGTTCCAGTGCACAAAGCATGGTCCATAAAGACATTGTTGGGCGAGTCTGGTGTGAAAAAACTGACTGGCTCACATTGAGCATTGACCTCAACCCTATCAAACACCTTTGGGATGAATTAGAAAGGAGATTGTGAGCCAGGTCTTCACGTCCAATATCAGTGCCTGACCTCACAAATGCTCTTCTGGATGAGTAGGCAAAAATTCCCATAGACGCACTCCATAATCCTCAGGAAAGCCTTCCCAGAACAGTGGCAGCTGTTATAGCTGCAAAGGGGCCAACTCTGTGTTGATACCTATGGATTTAGAATGGGGTGTCATAAAAGTTCCTGTAGGTGTCCCAATACATTTGTCCACATAGTATACCTCTGGGAATGAAGACACCTTGTTGACATCTTCCAATTTAGAGAGTACACATTTCTTTTTGCTTATATATGTATAAACAAGCAAACTGTATTCTCTAATTACCCGAAAGCTTTTTAATATATATTATAATATTGCTTTTACACTGTGGACCTAGAGATGGACGGACATGTCGCCCACATAATCAACTTGCTCTCTCACAGGCGGGCCACAGTTTCAGACAACAAACATCAGACTCTAGAGACGCAGATCTGAATATGAGAGCAGATGCAGATGTTTGATGCTCAAAAGGCATGCATACTCATAGAAAATATGTATGCATACAGTGTGTAGTAACAGTTTCACGCACACTTTTTTGCAGACAGAATACATGCAAACACACACACACACACACACACACACATACATACATACATACATACAAACAGAAATAGATGCTTGCCTGCCGGTCCCAACTTTCCAAAAGAGGATATGTACAATTAGTGGATAGCCGTTCAAAGATACTTGTAAACCCTTAATACATCTTTAAAGGCATTTCAATAAATCCTATTATGACTTACAGATATTGCCTTTTTTTCATAATATCAATGTACGACAGTTGTCTACAACTGAATGAAAGATACCTAAAACAAAATTGTCCATTTAAAGGCACCTTGAGATAGACAGGAAGTCATGTCCAGATCTCTTTAAATAGACAGGAAGTGATTTCAAGACATGTTCCTATCACTTTGTGTGAACATATCTCCAATTACATTTTCATTTTCTCTAAATACGTGCAAGGCATCCTTAAAATCACTGTAGATATTTCAGAGAAGATTTTGAAACTGTATCTCTAAATGATTTTAACAGTATCTCTAAATGGTGAAATAAATGGAGAACCTTTGGTGACCCTTCTCGTCATATTCTGCTCATCGCAGAAATGACATATGCGCTGAGTTAGAAGGAGGCCCCCTTAGATATTCACGAGCAAAGGCTGCACCTCGCTTTGAGGGGCCTCACTCTCAGAGGAGGGCAGCTGGTATACAACACACAGAGAGGAGTAGGCACAGCCCACGAACGCCATCACACTCGCAAAGTACATCGCGCCCTGGGCCCCGCCCACCAGTGATGTCAGGGGTCCTATTGCCACAGAAACCAAGATCTGGGCCAAGAAGTACTGACAGCTGAGGAGGGAGATGTCCACACCCATGCCACGCCTCGTCCCGTCCTCAGATGAGCCGCAGAACTGAAAATGAAAGGGAGACTATCAGGCAGCTGCTGGTTTCCAATGAGTGCTCTTCTCATCTTGGGACTGAAGGAATGTCAACACTTGAATGGTGACTCTCATCTCAGCGTCACTGTTGGCTTACGTAAGTTGCTCTGACTTCTGCAAGTTGTCTGGCAAATGCTGTAAATGTAAATTGCAAAATATCTGGGGTGGCAGTGGTTAGCACTGCTGCCATGGGTCTATGTGTAGTTTGCATGTTCTCACTGTGTTGTCATGGGGCTCCCTCCGGGTACTTCAGATTCCCCCCACAGTCCAAAAACATGCTGAGGTTAAATGGAGTTACAAAATTGCCCCAAGGTGTGCATGTGTGAGTGAATGGTGTGTGAGTGTGCCCTGAGGTGGGTTAGCGCCATACCCTGCATTGTTCCCTATCTCGTGTCCATAGGCTCCAGCCCCCCCCCCCCCAACCTGAATAAGCAGTTATGGAAAATTGGTGGGTGTAAAATATCCCTAACTTCATAAATATTTAAAATCATACATTCACTTGCTGGTTTTCTTGGCGGGACACTTGTGTGCAGTGGTACTCTCTTGCTCCGTAACACACGCATACACACGTTTGGCAGCTGTGTCATACCTGCGGGCTCTGGTAGTATTCACACAGGAGAGAGTAGGGCAGCGTGCAGAGGGAGGAGAAGAGGATCCCGTAGGTGACGCACAGGGACAGCACCACGTACATGTTGGTAGACAGTGTGGCCAGGCCCGTGCCAAGCCCAAATGCCAGGTAGGCAAAGAAGTAGAGCGATCGCAGTGAGAACCGCTCTTCCAGTTTCTCCAGGATGGCTATGATGGGAACACATGGAGACACGGGTCAGAGGAATGCCGGCCCGCAAACCCATAGACGGACACGTCCTACATACTGGAGAACCCAGAATGCCACAACTGATCGGTGTATTTTGATGCTACACCCTTCATTGCTCTATTGTATATATCAAATCATCCATGTTACTTCATGGTGGGGTGGGGGGTGTCCCAATACTTGGGTACAATCATGCATATCAAGTGTGTACAGTGCTCACGGAAAGTCTTGGGACTCTTGCTTAATTCAGTAAAAATATTGCAAATTTATTGTTTAAACATAACAAAACTCATTACTTTAATCATTTGTTTACAAAAATATATATCACATTAGAAATAACGGGGAGTTTTAACTTTTCATTTCAAGTAGTAATAAATTTAAACCCAAATTATCATTGTAAAAAAGCTGTTTTGAGTTCATTGACAGTTCACTGACATGCATCACTGGGTGATTTTTAATTAGTGACACCTTTGCAATAACATAAAATGCCAAACATTTGTGTTTAGTGTCCCTTTGGCAGCCAGTGACTACAACTGCAATTAATAGCAAAATGGCAAGCACAGCACTGAAGGAGTCAGTCATAAAAAAATGATGACACTTAATAAATAGAAAATGTTTGTATAGAACAGAAGTGCAGATGTGTTAAACATTGCCTGTCAATGGACTTTTGTTATGAAACCAATAAATTTGCAACCTTTTTACGGAATTACTTTATGTGTGCAGAGCTTACCTGAGTAGAAAGCAGCACTGAATGCATAGATGCACATCCCCCAGCAGCCCATGGTAACCCCAGTGTTGTACAGCCTGTAGGCCTCAGAGCCTTGGGGGGCTTTAGGGTTACCCCCAAACACAGCCTCCCCCATGAAGTCCGTGTAGAAGAGCAGCATTCCCTCGAAGGACAGCCAACCTACCAGGCATGGAGACAAACACGTGCTCATGTTCCCGTCCGCAAGAATCTTCTTATACACTATGCATTCACACAATTTCTTTTTCCATGCTAACCCAAGAAGTGATTGGTGCAGAGACTACGCAACGATGGGGGCATCCTGTAGATGGCGACGCAGAGCAGCTTCAGGGAGAGCTGAGTGTCGGTGGTGTCCGTGGCCTCACTCAGGTCACTATCGTATCGCATCCCATCCAGGAGTATGTTTGCCACCTGTGTGTGCAGTGGGACCGGCGTGAGAGAGATCCATGCTACAAGCTATCAAGTCAGGGAATGTTTATGCAATGATCCAGTCTGACAACGTCCCTCCGATGACTCGAAAGACTTATGATAACATAGTTGATGTTAGCTAGTCTGCTCTGCAGACCTCCACCAAAGATACAACATCAAAGTTGTCATGGGATTTTAACCCTCAACCTTTAAGCCCCCTTCTGTTGCTAATGGTGAGAAACCAAAGAAAAATTTGCTTTTGTTTCTAGCCTTTGTGAAGCCAAACGTCACAGAAGCCACCCGCCTCCAAACAAACCTGTTGGCTGAAGGTGACCGTTCGCCGACATCCATTCTCGGTGGCCGCGCTGGGGGCCACTGAGTTGTCCGTCTGGATTGCCAGGCTCTGGGGCCGCTTCAAGATGCCTGGGGCCGCACACCGAGGTGGGCCACGCAGGGGTGGGGTATCACCGGGGAGCAGAGCTTGCATAGCATCACCCGACTCGGCAGCTTGTGGGGTCTGCGGGCCTGTGTAGCAATCGATGAGGACGCTGTCGATGTAGGATGTCCCCAGAGAGGACGCAAACTCGTTGATGCCCGTCAGGGAGCTGTCACGGCTGATAAAGCTGCCATACTTGGGAGTGAGAGGGCTCAGCGGGGACATGGGGCTGGTGAGGCTGGCACAAAGGTGTAAGTCAACCACGGGCTCCGCCTGGCCCAGAGTGTAGCTTTGGTACCCGTCTCTTTGCCTGTCCTCTTCCTCCTCTTCATCTTCCTCCCTACCTGCCTCAGGGGCAGCTGGAGGTGATGGTGGGAGAGGGAGGTTGGGACTTTTTAGGGTATTCTTAGCGTTCTTCGAGGGCTGCGTCTGTGCCAGAGGTCGCTCTGTGATGCTGGTGAGGGTCATTGCAGTGGCGATGACAAGGGTCACGCTGGTGAACAGGTAGATGACTCTCAGCTGACCTCCCAATGACCTCCCGAACCCCGTGTGGTTCCAGTTAATTCCGCCAACGACGTACCCGAAACCGCCACCTAGCCCTGTGAAAGTGAGCAAGAACAGGGCACAGAAGACTTACTACGACCGTCAAAACGACGATCATGCTAGCACCAGATTCCGGGAGGAATTCTGACCACTTTTGAAATGTGGCTTCGTATCACCTGCCAGGAGGGCATGTATGTTGAGTCCACGGTCCTGATCCTCAGGGCTGCACACATCCATCATGTACGCATGACTGGGATTGTCAGCAGAGTCCGCGCTGAAGTCCATCAGGACCACCCCACACACGGTCAGCACAATGCCCCACTTGTGAACGTCTCCTGTGTCGGCCCATGCGGATCCAATGTCCTGCCCATTCAGCACCAAGGTTAAACCAATCAGGGCCCCTGAAGATGAGCAACAGAGATGTTTAACTGCTACAATAACACACAGATGTAACTATCACAACCTAAATATCCATCTTTGTAATTATGACAGTGACCCATTCAAGAATAGTCAGTTGGAAGATGGATGGATGGATGGATGGATTAAAGAGGACATACAGGATATATAAATAAAAACTCTTTAATAGCATGGATTAAGTATCTGTGCATACATCCAGAAGGCTGTGGCTTCAAATGGCCAGTACAGTAACCCTCTGACTTCAAACTTTTTTCACTTCTATGTTGCTTTGAACAAAAGTGCGTGCTATATAAATAAATTGATGTAAAATGTAATAATCAGTAAAATCTGCATCCCTAAAGCTGACTAAGCTAATGAAGGTCCGGTCTTCAGTGTGGAACGGTCCTCACCTATCGCCAAAACCAGGATGAATGGGCGTCGACGGCCGAAGCGAGATGTGCAGCGGTCGCTCCAGGCCCCGAGGATGGGCTGCACCAGAAACCCTACAAGAGATCAGACCATTTAGAGCCATTGGTGCACTGGGAAGGTAACTGGGAGTCCCTAAGCCCAATTTACCTAATATGGGGCTGATGAACCAGACCAGGCTGTAAAACTGGTCGGGGAGGCCCATCTGCAGCAGTATTGGCGTGACGTATGCCGTCTCCATGGCATAGCTGAACTCGATGCCGAAGAGGATGCAGCCATTGCAGAGAAGTTCCAGGAAGGTACGGCGCGGAGGCAGCTCGTTGAGGTCCAAGTGCTCGAGGGGGCATGGCGTGTTTGGGGGGGGTGGCGGCGATGGCCGGATCAGCTTCCGCCGCTTAGGGTGCCTCTGGAAATTGTTTGCACGGTGGCTAAGGTGGCGAGTGGTTGACGACTGGAAGCTGGAAGTCTTGGGCATAGATCCCCTCCAGGCTCCATCTGGTGCTGGGTCCAGTCCCGCCCCTGGACTGGTCAGGAGGGGGTCACTAGGGGTGACCAACCCTGGGGATGACATCATTCTCTGTCCACTGAAAAAGGTCCTTATTAATGTCACTCAAAAATGTTCATTCCATTACATATTTAGAACCAGTGCTTGAAGTGGGCCAGTACTCACAAGTATGCCGTACCAGCACCGTTTGTTATTCTCTTCAGAGTACCGACACCTCTCTGCTGGTACTGAATAACAAGGGGAGTACCGGCACCTGTACTGAATAACAAAGGGAGTACCGGCGCTTGGTACTGAATAACAAGGGGAATACCTGCACCTGGTACTAAATGACAAGGGGAGTACCTGCACCTGGTACTAAATGACAAGGGGAGTACCTGCACCTGGTACTGAATAACAAGGGGAGTACCTGCACCTGGCACTGAATAACAAGGGGAGTACCGACACCTGGTACTAAATGACAAGGGGAGTACTGGCGCCTGGTACTGAATAACAAGGGGAGTACCTGCACTTGGTACTGAATGACAAGGGAAGTACCGACACCTGGTACTAAATGACAAGGGGAGTACCGGCGCCAGGTACTGAATGACAAGGGGAGTACCTGCATCTGGTACTGAATAACAAGGGGAGTACCAGGCCCGGGTACTGAATAACAAGGGGAGTACCAGCCCCAGGTATTAAATAACTAGGGGAGTACCTGCACCTGGTACTAAATGACAAGGGGAGTACCGGCCACTGGTACTGAATAACAAGGGGAGTACCGGCGCCTGGTACTGAATAACAAGGGGAGTACCGGTGCCTGGTACTCAATAACAAGGCGAGTACCTGCACCTGGTACTGAATAACAAGGGGAGTACCTGCACTTATTTTTTCCCACTTCAACCACTGTTTAGAACAATAACCAAAAGTCCGGCATTAAACCGAACCGCAAATACAGAACCATGTGAGTTTTTGCAAATTTATAGGGTTTTCCCACACGGTAGAAGATTATTTTTGCAAATAAATGAGTTTTAACGCTTACGCCGACTGTATAACAATGACGGCCGACCACACCCGAATACAGTAACGGTAACAGTGATATGATAGTAAAAGGATACAGCGGCCCAGATTGTCGCAAGGTAAACCCCACGCTGTCCCAGGCAGCAGAATGCTAAGAAACATGCATGTCGTGTTTTACGGGTATTGTTTTTATTTGTACACCACTACGTGTATTCTATTTTCAGCTGAATGTTTCCATTAGTGCTGAAGTGAAATATTCAACATATATCACAAACTACAAATATTTCTCTATATTTTAATCTTTATTTCCTTGAAAATGATTCAATTTCACTCATGAACGGTAAAAAAACGTTTTCATTTGCGTAATTATCGGTTTCCTAGTTAACAGGCCGGGAGAAACACAGTGACTTGACGCTTTTTCATTATTGCGTGGTGAAGGCTGAATGATCGAATGAAATACTCTGTTCCTAAACTGGACAAGGCGTGCAAATGAAACATGAACGGAAAGAAAATTACCTTTGGAGGGGATCTGGTCATTTATTACAGCATATTCTTTTTTTTAATAACTATAGTATTGGTTTATTTTTTATCGTTATTGCCGGTAGCATTTTAAGAATTTTTCTCGCCGGGTCTTTGCTGCGGTCATTTCTCAGCGTTTATCCTGCGTCCCTCAGCCTTCCCCCTGTCGTCCCCCCCCCACTCCCCCATCCGCTGTCCTTTGTGCATGTGACGTCGGCAGGCCCCGCCCACTCTCCTGGATGTGGGCGGAAACCTGCAGTATCAGGACCATCCACTCGCCTCGCGCTCTCTCCTCCAGTACCCGGCGGCCCTTTGCCTTTGGTATCCATGACAACCCCGGGAAGCGTGAAGAGGTATTTTATATCTTTATTTGAAACATACACATCCTGATCCTGTTAATCCTTTTAAGCAAAGTGAAAGGAGGATTTTATTTTGTAAATCACAGTACTCCAGCACGTTATCGAACTGGCCAGGGGTGGCTTCCCGAAAGCGATCAATCTTAGTCAATAACGACCAAGATAAAGAACGAACGAGGTCTGTGTGCGTTTCCACAAAGCCGTCGTTATTTCAGAAATAACGAACGATCTCTAAGTAGTACTTTGTTGGCTCCTTCCCCGCCTCCGCGTAAGAAAAGCACGGACTGTCGATAACAGGAACATCGATCCCACGTATTTCAATGGTGAAATGTGTTATATTATTGTAACATCTGGTGTAGGCAAATGTAAGAATAATATAAGAACTATAAAAACACAAGAAAGCAACAAAAAAAAGACCAAAATAAAAAAGAGCAAAGTAACATTTCTCAAAAGATGCCAAAAATATATTCTAATAAAATTACTGCAATGCTGTGAAGTTAGCTACAGACAAGAGCAGCATTGGAGTATTCAGGGGGAAATTGTATAACTCTCAACAGGTATGTCTGCAATGGCATGAAAACCAATTTTAGTATCATGCAAAGCATTCCCTCCCGCTGGACATTGTATGTAGTTGTGCACACAGCACAACAAAAATGTGATTAATGCATGCAAAGATGCATGCACAGATGCAATACACAGCAGCCTTGCTGAGACCATGTGCATTTGTAGGTCTGCAGGAAATCACCACTGGCACAAAGGCAGAGAGAAGTTGCACGGTGCAATGAGGGCAAAATTCCAGTGTGTACATCTTTTTAATCTATCCTGCAGTAGACTAAGGAGGCTCATTATTTCATCGCAGGCCAGCCTGTATTTCTTTATGAATTGTTCATTACGGAGATGGTCCACGGGGTTCATGGCCAGCCGCAAGACAGCAGTTAGACAAGCAACTTGGCTTCCTGGACATTGTATTAGGTGGACTTGCACAATTCTCTGTCATTTCTTGTCATGAGGGGTGATTCACCTTCCCAGATCAAAAGATTACTGAACACAAAGCAATTTTGATTGGTTACACATTATATAGCATACCAGGGTTGTCCAGAATTCATGAATTATGCCCCATTCCATTCATTAATTGGATTTTGAATTGACTGAAAGATGTTGAATTGGAATGACAGTAAGACAAATTTAAACTATTTCAGTTCAGGCAATTCAGTGTAAGCATACATGGATGTAATTTAATCTAGCAAAATATAAACAATTATATAATAGATTTACTTCCAAGATGGTAGATGTATATATTGATCTTATATATTTACTTGTGAGTGAACTTTGCATGATTGTAAGATAAAAATCGGGTAGTTGTTTTAGCCTGTTCTAACAATGTGGGTTTGGGTTATGTTATGTGCGTACATTTATCATGTGCCATCCTTTGTGAGCCCTGTGACTGAACAGCAGGCAAACGTTCAAATAACGAATGACATAGAAAATAACAAATGGGTCGGATCACTTGTAAATCTACGAACGAGATAACGAACTACACTAGCTATGAGGGGTTTCGGGAAATGCTCGCTAATTAACGATCAATCTTAAGTACGAGATAACACTCGTACTTAACACTCGTAGCACTACGAACTTTTTGGGAAAGTCACCCCAGTTTAAGATCTACAAATAAAATTCCCAAGGCAAATCCATTTCAATCCTAAAAAATACTGTATTTTAAATATACAATACTGTATATTGTATGTTTAAAACAGTATGAGATATAAAAATTTATTTAATAAACATTGCATTTAATTCCGTATCTCGTTTGTTATGACATTACATAAAATAATAAGTTACTTTCTGTTTTTAAACACTATGATAAAGTTCAAAGGTTAATGTATCCATAAAATTTATGCAGCCTACAAGTTTTTCCAATTAAAAAACAGTGTACCCGGCCCTGAATTTTTATATTTGATTAAACTTTGGTGGCATTCTGTATAGTTTTTCTGTACTAGCATTATAGCCAGTGAGACTAGCTGGGTAGTGTTTGCAGGGGCTCAGTAAAGTGGAGAAAGGGCCCACGATGCTTGTCCCACAGATTGATCTGGGTTGGGGACCCAATATAATATGCTCAGATGGGGCCCAGAATCCTTAGCGGCACCCCTGAGTGTTAGTGATGTTCCGAAAGTGTGCTTCTTAGCCTTAAAAGCATGACTTCTGTGGACACGCGTGGGCCTTAACATATAGACGAGTGCTATTTCAGGAGTTGTATGCCATCTGTATAAAATCGATAGATCAAATACACAGTTACACACACGATCAAGTATAGTGGATATAATCATGTATAGCGAAATACAACAGGACACAACCACGTATGATATATTGGACCAAGTGAAAATGCTTTATAAATGAAATTGCTTGGACAGTGTAATGGAGTAAAATGAAGTCCCTCCCACATAAATGGGTGCTGCCTCCCTGGTGTGACCCTGGTGTGACCCGCCTCTACCCCTCTTCACAGAACACACAGCTGCAGGCCCTGTGACGCAGACAGCCAGCAGTCCTGTTCTTCCTCCGCTGCTCGACCTGCCAGGTGCCTTCCAAGTCAGCAAGCTGGGGACATCCTGACGTTTAGGGCGTCCACCAGAGCCTGGCTAATTAATGGGAGTCTTTTGGGTTGATTTCAAGCTCAAAATGCAGTTGAGGAGTGACATGCTAAGAATACTGTGGTTATGTGACTATGGCCATGTCCCCTGGTCGGTAAGCTGGAGGTCTTCACATGCTACTGATACCTTGATGCTGAGTAAACATCTTGTGGACACCATCCTGATGATGCCTACTCCATCCTTCACTGTAGAGCCCTGCTGTGGAATTAAGGGATGTTTGTAGGACAGCTCAAAGGAAAGGCAGATATATTCAGAGAACAAAATGGCATGAAACATTCTTCATTCCTCGTTTCCTCCAAGAGCTTTACATAAAAGTTATATAGAGTCTTGGATTGAAAAGGTGGCCTGTTTTCGCTGTACTATGCTGTCTCTAAATTCCCTAGACCAGGCATGTCCGGGGGGTTGGTGCATGAGCACCTACCCTTTTTGCCCAAGCTATTTAAAGTGCCTCCTTTTAAAATGTACCGAGTGGCCCTTTTTTAAACTTTTAAGCAGTGGTGCATTCTGGGAAGGGTACAATGGGCAATTGCAGTGAAATTCGCCTAGGGGCCCACATGGGCTTTGCATAACTTTTGGATCAGCTCTTTGCATTAAAAATTGCTAGGGCGCATAAAGGGCAGTGTTGCCTGTTTGGTTACCGGTTTACATAAATAACAACACACACATGCACAAGCTGAGGGTCATGGGAGTCAGTCCCTAAGAAACAAACAAGCCTTACAGTGACAGAATATGTGATTTAGTCCAAAACAGAAAGCTGAGGCTGTAGTGGGCTCAGGCTCACCAAAGCTGCACAGTTAAAGGCTGGAAAAAGCTTGCCTAGCCTGATGAATCTAAATTTCTGTTGAGGCACACAGAGGGTAGGGTCAGGCTTTGGGGTCAACAGCATCAAGTCCATAGTCCAGGCTGCTGGTGGTGATGGTGTAGTGGTGTGGGGAATGTCTTCTTGGCACACTTTGGGGCCGTTATATCACTTGAATTTTACAGCCCATCTCAGTATTGTTACTGATAATGTGCCTCTCTACATGGTCACAATTCCCTCACCTTGTAATGGCTACATCCAGTATGATAATGCCCCATGTCACAAAGCAAACGCTGCCTCAGGCTGGCTTCATGAAAATTAGTTCAGTGTTCTACAGTGACCTTTCCAGTCATTAGGTCTGAATCCAAAAGAACACCTTTGGGATGTGACAGGATGGGAGATTTATTGCATAGATGTGCAGCTGATATGTCTGCAGAAATTGCATGATGCAATGGATGGATGCATGGATCAGAATGTCAAAGGATGCATGCATGGGATCTATGCCATGAAGAACTGAGGCTTTTTTGAGAGTAAAGGGAGACCCTACCTGGTAATAGTATAGTGCTCCTTATAAAGTGCTGAGTGGGAGTATTTAAAATCACCGTCATAATCACATTACAGAAGTGATACTCTAATGAGTAGTTGTTTCGTAAGTCTGAATCTACCACATTTTTATGTAATATATACAGTATCATTTTCTTTAGTCCTGTGGAATCTTTAAACTGACTGAAATTAGACACTGATTTATTATTATTGGGAGTTATTGGGATGACCTCTCAATCAGCCACTGGGTCCCCAACAGTGGAACCCCAGGACTGGAGCTGAGAACCACTGTTTTATTATTGGCTGATCGAGAGGTCGCCGACACCTACACTGGCACTCCGTCGATCAGAAAAAGTGTGCCTGTATGAAATGTTGAATATCTTTGACTGGGAATTGGCGTTACTGTGTTTGAAATGGATGCTAATCGTTTATTGTTAATATGTCAACTTCTGTAGCCCCACCACCAGGGGGCAGTATAATATCACGAACATGAACAGTTTTGCATTGACTAAGAGTGCCGTTAGAGAAAAGAGTTTTGAGGAAAACAAGTAAGTATTTGTACCGCAGACAACAAATAATCAAATACCAAATGAACAACAATAGGATGTTAATAATAATAGGATAATTTAGTTATTTGTATAAACATGGTATGTATGTACATGTAAGTCTTGAAGTTTTACCACTCAAACTATGCCCATCTGCCCGAGTGTGTCTCTGCGTTGTGTCTGTGTTTTGTCTGCTGGTCAGGTGGTGATAAAGTCCTCCTGCAGAACATTGTTCAAACTTTGGACATTTATGCAAACAGGCTAGAGGCCACAGGTGAGACAGACCACATGTGAAACTGACAGTGGGTTTGGTATCTACCACAGGTGCAATCAACCACAAGTGAGTTAGTAGGTTATGGAAACACACAGAGATGCCGAGCTTACAGTAAGCAGTGATAACCAAGGAACATGGTGAGTTTGACCACAGTCACAGCTGGTTTTATTTCCTCTGTGCAGTGCACCTTTGATAAGTAAGGGCTCTTGGGCCCGCTCAATAAAACCCCCTTGAAAGGTCCTGTTTGCTGTAAGTTTGGCCTGTTGTTCTGTGCCAGTTTGACGCTCCAGATGAACCACGTTGTACTGGATCTCTGCAATCTGATTATAGCTTTCTCCCGGGTTTTTACCCGCCATCATGTTCCAGCCGAGGATGGTCACGTGCCCACTAGCCTGTTGATTATCTCTTTGTGAAAATCAGTGAATCCCGACTAAATGGTAGGTTACTAGGAAAAGGTCGCTAGGAAAGGAAGCATTTCTCTTGCCAATAATGCGAACAACTCTCAGTCACAGAGTACGATAAATAAAGCATAGGCGGGTAAAGATGAAAAATGTCGTGATGACGATATACTGTGACGTGTTTATCCTGCAGCCTATTATCTTTGTTTTTGTTTTCTAATTTTGACCGATATTGTAAATCATAAGGCAGGGAGGGAAAATCGTGGAAGGGCAGGGAGGCCCGGAAAAAACACACCTTCCTTTTCCTATTCCCTGCGCTCGGTGGGGGGGCACCGTGGCATTGTTATCGGCCCCGGGAGTGCCGGGCGCTTACGTCTCAGGCTTCATTCCAACACTTCCACGCTTGGCTTTTCGGGCAGCAGCCAGTCCAGCGCTAACTATGCTTATATAATGTCCTTCCCTACATGCTCACCCTCAGAGGTGGATAGTTCAGGTACTGATTATTAAAATCCAGACCAAAATTTTGTCTTAACCAACCAGGGGTGGGTTTCCCAAAAGCTTCGTTGCGCTACGTAGTTCGTTATCAAGCACGTAAGAATGTTCGTTAATTAACGAGCCTTTCCCGAAACCCTTCGTAGTTAACGTAGTTCGTTATCTCGTTCGTAAATAACG
>JAODKM010000118.1:22331153-22356071 GCA_026780845.1 Petrocephalus sullivani
TTATGTGTTTGTTTCCCCCCCCCCCCCCCCCCGACCCCCCGATGGGCCCCACTTTTCCCCCCCTCCCCCCCTCTCCCCAACGGGCCCCATTTTTCCCCCCCCCCCCCCCCCCCCCCCACTCCACTCCCAGCTCCCGGCAAAAATGTACTTGGACTGTCTGGCAGGGAGCCGGGAGCGAGCAAAAACGTGGACCGTCTGTGGGTCCACCGGATTGTTTTTATTCCATTTTTTGTTCAAAAAGTTATTTATTACCAAATGTTTTAATCAGCAAAAGTCTGGTAAGGCTTCTTAAGGTTGAAGGAGAGCTTTTTTAGTGAATGGAGCACTAATACTATTTACTAATCGATGCATTCCACTTACACTAAATACCTTTCTGATGAAGAGTGAGGGAGAAGTCGCTAGTTTGAGTACACATCACAGCAGCCAGCCGTCGGTCTGGTTATGCTAACAACCAGTAAGGCGCTTTCTGTCTCTTCAGTGTCTACTACAAGTGTAGGGCGCTGGTCTTATGGATTTAAACAGACAGTACACATCCACATTTGCATTGTTACCAGTGTTGTGTAATGGTGTCAGGGCATGTGTGGGTGCACCATCAAACAGACCACGCCCCTCCACCACCAACGCCACCCCTCCCCAGCTACCACACCCGGCACTTCACCGGGGGGTTCATGGGGCTGCCTCGCTTGCAGTGGAATGCCTCCGAAAAAGCATCAAAGTTTTGCAGGGAACCCATGACTCTGAAGAGAGACAGAGTAAGAAAGCAGAGGAGGTGACAGTTGTGCTACATCTCAGTTGTACCCATTTCAACTTTTTTTCCCATTCTGGTGTAGTACCTTACCTGTACTCTAGGGGGCTGTGTGAGTCCGTCTTGATAGATTGGCTGGCGTATTCAGGGCGATAGGAGCCACACCACACCTGAAAGGCAAGTCAGATGAGCATGCACTGAAATTTATGTCAACACTCTTTTCAGTTCCCAAGTTGACCATTAATGTAAAGGTATCATTCTCCTGACCCATCTGGGCGTCAGGTATGGCTGGCTAGGGGAAATGTATATTTCTCATGCTTAGTCTGAGATGGCATTTAGAAGTCATTTCAGCAACTCGGACATGAATTCTAACTTACCTAACAATGAATTTTATATGTTGTTCTAACTCTGACATTTTACCATTTAAAGAGGGCAAAATGCATTTAGGTCTTACACTGTTGATATCACCCGGCACTCTCAAGGGGATCATACAGAGGGCAAATTTCTGAGCAGTATTACCTAGAAGTTGCTAACCAGGTGAGATAAAGGGCAATTCAACTGCATATGAATGATTGTGAAAAGTTGCCGAGCGCCGATCAAAGTTTTTCAAATGGAAATTAGTTGCCCAGTTTCAATGGAAACATGCCCAAGCAACATCAGCAATGATCAGCAACACTGCCCAGAAGCATTGCTCAAAAAGTTGTCTGTCATCTTTGTCATCCTTAGTCAGTGCATGGCCCAGTGGGTGAGGCTGCTATACCAGTAATTGGAAGATCATCTGTTCAGATCCCATGGTTGGCAGAGTTATTTCACCGTGGGACTCTTGAGTAGGCAGTGCGGGTAGATTGCGCAACATTCAAAAAACATTTTTAAAAGTAAGTCTGTCATCTATTCTCCCTTTGGCATTTGGCACTGGACGGACGTGAAGGACAGTCAGTCTGCTGTTGCTTAAAACGTTGTTACATTAGGTTACAATAAAAACTACTTAGATCCCTTCTCTTCTAACGTATCACGAAGATCACGCGGGTCACCTTGCAGAAAACGCTAATGTATTGTGAGCTAATGCAAAACTCCAGCGAGCAAAGTGACCCAGCTAGCCTTCTGATTTATAGCTACCACAAAAAGGGATTAAAAAATGAAGCAAACAAATGAAGCACAATCCTAATAGCTGGAGTCAACCTCACGGGTTCCCTCTGTGAAAAATGTTAATCCAAGTTTTCAGCTTATTAATATTAACATTTTACCTTCAAGAGAATTCAGACAAATTCTGCTATGTCTGGTTTCTCTTATGAGATTTCCTCAGGAAAGCCCCATGATCACTCCTGTAAGCTGTTTGTGCCCACCCTTTCCCCTTTATTTATATTACTTTTTGGCCATCTGTGTCTCTGCACACCAATTTATTGGACTAAATTTATCTTTCATGCTTATCTCTGTTATTCCCATGTGTTTCCTCAGAACCAGGACTTATACATTTTTTCCTGGTCTCCATATTTTTCTTTCTTCCACTGTTATGTAATTTTTAAAAATGTTCACAGTAAAATATTTAATGCGTCGTTAAAATCAATATTGTCCGGTTTCTGATTAACACAAAACATGCTCTACAGTTAATCTTTTTCTGCTCAATTATTATGTATGTGTGGGAGGGAGTCGACACCAAATGATAGTGCCATTGCACATCATTCGCGGATGTCAGGGAACTTCTGGGAGAGGTAGGATGTCTGCATTGTTTTTCGGTGTTTATGCAGTCTAAGAAAAATACTAAAGCATTGGCGTGAAATACAGATAGCTAGTGAGCTGATGATGCGGAATGAAACATGCTAACTGACGCGGCAGCCTGAAAGTGATGGTCTGATTGTCGTGATTGACTTGGAATGTCTGCCAGTTGATCACCATTGGCTGGTTGGCAACCACTGTCCTATACTGTTTGAACAGAAAGTGAAACAGTTACAAGTCATTCCATACCAAGTTACCAAGACCTCCAGTTCATGTTAGCAGGGCTAGCCCAAGCCTTTATGGAGCCCTAAGTAGAATGTGATTTGCTCCCCCTCGCCCACCACCTCAGCACCATCAGTGCTTAACTATTACTGGTGCTTGATTATTATTATTATTTTTTTAAATAAAGATATCTTGACATTTCGAGTGCTCTTGGGGGCCCCCTGGTGGCTTGGGGGTCCCAAGCGGCCGCTTAGTTTGCTCATGCCTTGGGCTGGCTCTGCATGTTAGGGACTTTCTTCAAACATTTCATGTGAAAACTTCCATTAAATTCATGGGACCTTTCATAATTGTATAACTCTACTTCAGATACGTTGAAGTTTGCTTATTTTTCATGAGATTGGGTTGAAATTTGTACTAAGCATTCAAGAAAACATAACAGTGATAAAATCAATAAACAATACCCGAATGAAGAATCTTCAAAAATTTATAACCAAATTGTGATTTTGTGTAGTATTAATTAATATATTTCTATCATATCTAGAAGTAATTTACTTCTGTATGAAAATTGGTAAATGCAGCTTAAGAGCAGAAAAACTTCTTAACATACATTGTTTGTATATTTTCCCAAGAAGGATTATTCAAATTTTTTGGCAGGAAAGTGTTAATAACCATTGCATATTATATATATATATATATATATATATATACACACACACACACATATATCTCACTTTATATTACTCCTTCATTATTTTATAATTATTTGAAAATAACTAATGTGTCATACTTCTCACTGCCTGCAGGTTACACCTTTTAATGATTAGTTTCAGGCTTTTATTAACTGGTTTATGACATCATCAAGTAGTAGGATTTGAAAACAATAAAGCAAGTATGGGCTAATCCCAGCAGAAACTGGTCTGGGCAGATTATTGCGATATGGATCACAAAACATATCCAGAGCTACATGAAAGAGTGTAATCAGAACCCATTTCATCATTAAGCAGTTTGATGCGACAGTGAGATCATGGAGCCCCGCTGTATTATAAAATGCCTAAAATAAGAAAAAAAAACTGTCACAAGACAGCCTACACTACTGGGAAAGCCAATCTTTCAAGTTTGGCTAAACTGGAATCTGACAAGGAGCTATTTAACTTGAGAAAGGGATGTTCTGACTTGACCGACTTCGCAGTTTGTCTGCGTTACCAGAAGTACTTTTTGGTGAAATATAGCTCTCTTCAAAGACAGTCCCTTTGACTTGCATCCCAACAGCAGAGTCGCGCAGTGAGGATCATAAATACAGAGAAAGCCAGGGTGCTTACGACATACACGGGACAGAAGTGACGTACCCCATGTGCGATAAAGGACTCAGAATTCACTATTGGAACAAAAACGGATGAAGATGCAGAGATGACTGAATAGGAAGAGTATCGCAAAGGCATCCCGAGCCGTCAGAGAAGAAACCGGAGCTACAGCGTCGGTACATGATGCAGAAATGGACGGAATTAGAAGTGTGGGATTTTCTCCCCTGAGGCCCAGTGCTATCAGCCGGAGAGACAAGGCCAGCTATGGGGAACGTAAATGTTTGGAACTTCAGCAAGCCGTCACACATGAAATCGCTCAGTGTCTTGCAATGGATGTACCCAAGCCGTGTGAGAAATGTAAGGACTTAGGTGGGCTCCTTGGTTTACTGAAAGTGAAAATCTGCATTTCTACTTGCATCTAAGATGCAAGTCCAGATGTTTACTTTAGCACCATCAAGATGGTCAATTGCCGAGGCTCAACAAGAATTCAAAGCTAGGGGGCAGAAAGCTGATGAAAGAGAGGTCGTCTTGGGGGAAAAACTAGACGTAATTTTGCATACAGTCTGAATATGTTGCAACTTTTATATGCCTTGACTGACAAGGACATTTGTATTTCTTAGCTTCAATAGAAGTTCCAAATTTTATATTTAATATTTAATGTTTCTGTGGCAAATTAGAATAATCATTCTTGAGAAAATATAGTCAAATGATGTCAAAAAGTGGGTTTTTACGCTATATTTAGCAAGGTCTGTGGCACTCAGTTTTTTTATGTGGCACCAAATGACTTACAGAAATTTATTTGGCAAGAAAGTGAAAAATAGTGGAGATATTAATTTTTGAAAATTAAAGATTTTTCGTTTGAGTAATGTTTATTCATTTGATTACTGAAAAACATATAACAACAACAATTTAAATGTATATATATTGCAAATTATCCTTAGGGTTTCTTGGATGTTCAGTACAAAAATTCAACCCAATCCTGTGAAAAATAAGGCTTAGAATACTCATACAAAGAACTGCAAAAATTTCAAAAATCCATAGCTAAAAAGTATTGGGAGTAGAACTACAGAATTTTGCAAGGTGTCCATGATTTTAGTTGAAGTTTTCACATGAAGTTTTTCAAGAAAATCCATTCCATGGACTGGGGCGTCTAGGTGAGTTTGTATGTAATGTCCCATACCTATATTCTCTGGTAACTTATGGCTCCTCTCCAGATTTACCACAAATTAAGATGGCATAGCAGTGGGCAGCTAATTCTGCCCTGGGGGAGCAGTGCTTGGGGGCGGTACCTTGCTCAGGGTACCTCAGTGGTACCTTGCTGGTTGGGGATTCAAATAAGCAACTTTTCAATCACAAGTGTGCTTCCCTAACTATTAGGCCACCACTGCCCCTACTAACTACTAACCAAGAATGTAGCCCAGACTGTGCTAATGCTTATCTCTCTCTGAGCACCACACCTGGGCAAAGTTGAGGAAGAAGAGCTGCTTGTGGTCCAACTCCAAGCCAGGAAGGTGAGGCTCCTCCCCCTCTCTCTCCACCCACTTCATATACGCCTGACACAGATGGACACACTCGTTACAAAGTCCTGCTCCCACACACATACACTCAATGTAAATACAAACTGCATAAATACAAAGACTAACATAATGGGACATTCATGCATCACATATTGACAAATATGATCACATATATAAACAAGCACATATCTGAAATACACAAAATCACAGTTTATTTTTAGTGCTCAGTAGACGCGAGCATCCAATAATATTTGGACTCATCAGACTTTCTGCCGGTGCCTGTACCTTGTATGCTTGCCGGATGCCTCCATTGTCAGCTATGTTTTCCCCCAATGTGCTGATGCCACTGACCTGAAGGAAAGCCATGGAAGATGTCCATCAGCACATTCCCCTTGGATTTCCGTCAGCTCAAACACTCTTCTTGTACCCATCTGTCCAATCTGTTCACACCCCTGCACTAATTATTTGACCTCTTCTTGTACGTTACATATTGTTGTTTACATAAACAATTCTTCTCACTCCTACACAAAGTCTACATGCAGACCTGACATTGTACTGCAGCATTGATAGTGATGACTCACATTTTGACCGCCTGCGAGCTTCCAGCAGAAGTTCCCATACTGCTGGACCATGCACTGCGACTGCTCCTTGAAATGCTCTGCAGAGTAGTTGCTCCACCAGTTGTTCATGTTGCCATCTTTGTCGAAGTTCCGCCCTGCATTAGTAATAGGAGAGTATCAACCGTATTGCCTGAAGAAAGCTGGACTTTGGGTTTATAATATTTTTTGTGAATAATATTGTCTTTTGTGAAGTCACAAATCCAGGCTGTGGTCCTACCATTATCATCAAAGCCATGGGTGATCTCATGACCAATAACCATTCCTATCCCACCAAAGTTGAGGGCCTGAAGCTGGTGTTTGCTGAAGAATGGGGGCTGTAGGATCCCTGCAGGGAAAACTGTTGCACAGACAGACTAACTGAGAAGAAGGGCCCTGGACATGAGGGATGAGACGTTTCTAAACACGTGAACGCTCAGAAAACTTCCCAGGGAGATTCTCCAGAGGGCTCTGAACAGACTGGAATGGTCAGGGTATTGATAGCATCTTTAAAAGTGGTATGCAGCTCTTCAGCATTTCCTGGTGAGGGTCATCTTACCTATCTGGTTTCTGTTGGGAGAGTAGAAAGCATTGACAACTGCAGCTCCAATGATCCACCTAGAAATGTAGAGATTTATGGGGATAGGTTAAAGGCTCTTCCCCACCTACACAGTATAAATCCTACGCAAATTCTCTGATTGTGACAGATGGTGGAATATTATGGTAAAGGTGATTTTTGTCCTCACAAGTCAGGATCCACTGGTTCCCTTAGCTTCCTCAGACTCTTCTGTGCCCCGGCACGCAGGTTCTCCAGAATGTTCTCAAAGTAGTTTTCCTCACTGAAGTTCAGCTTCATGGTTAAATGGACAAGAGGAGGCATGTCAGTTTCACACACACACACACACACACACACACACACACACACAGCTGGGGCCAGATGCCACAAGACTGAAGCTATTGGCCGCCAGTGTTACCTCCTGATGTATAATATCACCTATAAAACATCTGTCAGATAAAATATGCATTTTTTCCCACAAAGGTTCAACCAGTCGCAGAACTCCAGCCCTTACATGAGCATACTCCTGGTCCAACTTCTGATTCTCTTCCTCTAGGATGTGGTCAGGGTAACCAATCTGTTCCTTAATAGACAGAGCCTGTACCACAGCAGGACAAGCAATGTGTCATTCACAGTACATCAGCTACTACATGCAAGGCCACCACTCACTAGTGATACTGTGCTCAGCGCTGACAGTCATGAAGCACCAGAGACATCATTACTGTGTCTGTCTAAGGGTATATGAACATGGTGACAGCTAATGATGTTGGTGCGAGAAGCTATGTAAAACAGCTGAAACTACTAGAAACACAGAACTAATTACTTAATCCAGTGTTTCCCAGACCGGTCCTCGAGAACCCACAGAGAACCCACCCTGTTTTTGTTCCCTCCCACCTTCCTGCCAGACAGTCCACATTTTTGCTGGAGCTGAGAGGGAGCAAAAACATGGACTGTCTGCAAGTCCCCAGGATCGGATTGGGAAACACTGACTTAATCAGTCAAGAAGGTAATTGAAGAAAGTTGGCTTCCAGAAACCAGACGGTATACCCCTGTTGTAAGGAGTAAGTGTCCTGCTGTGGAGGTACTCCTCACCTTCTCTCTGGCCTTCTCCTTAGACTGTGCATCCATCCAGGTCAGCTCCTCAAGTGTCTCCACATAGGCCTCCTGAATCTTGCTGATCAGGTCCCTCACCTATATCAGAGTTACCTGGGCTTTAACTAATTTACACGGCACTCACACACCACCATAAGCATGCCAAGACACAGGCACCCTCATTTGGTGGCTCAAACGGGCACATGGGAAGTTCTTTGTGCATGAGAGTCTCACCATGCGTTTGCTCTCCCCGGCGAAGGTCTCGCGGACATAGAGGGCCCCCACTGCGTTCTCCATGCTGCTCTGCACATAGCGCACACAGTCTCGCCAGCGTGCCTCCTCAACCGTCGTCCCATACAGTACCTGAAAGACATATTCCATGTCAAGCAAAGGGATAAATCTGCCTTTAAGACAAGGACCCTTAACCCAAGTGCCTTGTAACTTTTCCTCCTTCTGCCTCTGCTTTACCTTCCGGTAGTGTGCACGTGCCTCCTTGAAACGCCGACTCAGGCTGCTAACCCGTTCGATAATAAGCTGCCAAGTGAGGTAGTTCTGGAGAGTTCTGTTAGAAGAAGCATAGATTAGCGTATTACATAAATGGCTATGCACAAGCAACCACTCAACACTGTACAACATCTTATCAAAGATGAGAATTAATGTAAAATGAGATCATGAATCCCAACAGAACATGTGCCATGTCTGTATGGTGCAGTTTTATAAATTCATATTTCTGTATGCAGCCCAGGCTTCGCCCATCTCCTCTCTTAGATGTTACCTCATGTCATGTTTCACAAGGACATCGCTCAGCTTCTGCAGATAGGGGTAGCCATACACCACCAGATCTTCCTGCGGTTGCACGTCGATGGCTGCACTGGAAAGCACGCCCCGCACAAACCGAGTCCAGTTGAAGCCCTGCATTGCCACACAGAATCAAGAGCCACACCGTCTTTAGTGCGCACTTCTCGCACCTGTGCTGGGGCATCAAGCACAGAGCATGCTGGGAGCTAACATACATTCAGGCTGAAGGTCTCCTGCACCTCGCTCAGCGTCATCTTGTTGTAGAGCAACGTGACATCCTGACGCTCTTCAGAGGGAGACGTGGCCTGCATGAACACAAGGGACAGCAGCCTAATGGCATGACCTCATCTCTACAGCAGATGCAATGTGTTAGAATACAGTTGCCATAATAGCAGTGTGATCTAGTAACAAACTTCAGATCAGGCGATCAGAGTGTTTGACAGGCAGTCGGTGAGGGCTCACATTAGCAATGTCTGTCTCAAGCTCCATCACCAGCATCATCTCCTCCCAGACACGTTCATCGTCCTGTGTCAAGTTCCTGTCCTCCCTAGCAATCTTCGCCATGGATAGCATAAACTTAAAGTAGGCCTCTCGTACCTGCCACAGAAACACGAAACCAGGCACTGACTGACCCCATTTCATTGGTGCTTCTTATTGTTCGAGATAAACTGAGGAAGAAACATTACCTTTTTGTAGTTTCCATCATTGAAGTAATAATCCCTTGATGGCATGCCTAGCCCGGGCTGATCGAGCTGTGGGAACAATACAGGCACGAATGAGTTCCTCTCGCGGTACCTCCCAAAAAAGATTACTGCTAATGCATTTTAGTTATTTAGTGGGGATACAGGATTATGTTTCAATTAAATTAATAAACAACCATTTTGTGATGAAAAACTGCATGCCCTGAAAAGGCTTTGAGGAGGACAAGCCCCCGAAAAGCCGGTAAGAGTGAGAAGGCATCATTACATAGATGATGTGTCTGCTGGAGTCGCGATCGTCCGTCCACACAAACAGGTCCACCAGAACCTTCTTGTGGAAGCGAGCGTTGAGAATGGCTAGGGTATCTTCCAGACTCCACAGCTCACCTAGGAGGAGACACAGGCATAGTATGAGATAAGACAGGAACCTAAGGAGCTCTGCCGTCCTTGTCTGAACTCTCACATCTAAAGAAGGACAACTGCTCTCCCCCCAACCCAGTGCTCTGCTGCTCTACTGACTCTCAAAGACCCAAGATTGGGGGGCTCCACAGCGAGTGATTCTGTGCGGGACATCTGCAATCAATATACATGAATTTGTAAGCACAGCCTGGCTTCCCACCTCCTGTGCCGTTCCACTCGTCCGAGGCCACAGGCCAGTCCCCAACGGAGTCAAGAAGCTTCAGTAGAGGCTGGGAATCACGCTGCTCAATCAGGCCTGCAGGGTATTATTAGGGGCGTTAATAAGCCAACCAAAAAAAAAAAGAAAATGGTGTTGAGTCTATAACACAACTCAAAACTCTTGAACATCACTGTCCAATAAGGAAAATCTTCTAAGAATGAGTTTAACTCTGAATTATGCCCTTTGTGGTTTCATTGTGGATCAGACTCACTCTCGTTCATGCAGGAGCTGTACAGGGTCTTCACTTTTTTGAAGGCCTCTCGATCCAGGTCACTCTGGGTTTCCAGGACCCCTGTCAGAAATTGGAAAGCAGTATGGACCCTTATGGTTCATGTGACACACAGGATTGATAATTTTTGTTTACCACCAATATCCTTAATAAATGAATTGCAGGAAGACCTTGTTACTGTGGACCATCTTCTTCAAAAGTTAAATCAAAATGGCAATTCCCAGTTACTAGACATGACCTTATACTACTATCCTGAAGTTCTTTCTGACTGTCATTTTTGTGGATAATTAATGAGAACAGCACTGCATAAGACTAAATGCATTTATTGAACAATAACTTAGTGGCACCAGCATTCCACATAACATTTAATCTTACAAACACGCTTTAATATAGTGAAGTTTATCAAACATATATTGTTAATTTGCTCTCTATGTTTAAGGGAAATAGTTACAATACACAGCAATTTGTCTAGTTCCTGCCATTTGTTCAATTGGCCCAGTGTAGATCATGCTGAAAATGGCGTGTTGTCAGACCTTGGGTTGGCAAGGTCAACGTGCAAAGAGCCCCACCCTTCAGTACGATCTCCAGCTCATCCCTTAGGATGTCAAAGATGCTGTGGCGCGAGCTGGTCTCTGGGATCACATGCCTGTCCAGCCAGCCCCCACAGGCATACTGGTAGAAGTTTTGGCAGGGATCCACCTTGGGATTCATGTTCTGAAGGAGTCGAGCGGCTGGGCAACACAAAGGTGACCAAGCGGGAATTCAGGACCTTGGCATACGTTTTGAGTAAGCTGCCAGCCGTGTGAAGAACATTACAAAAATGTTTCAATTAGTCAGGACTTGATATATTGCCTGAACTCTACTTTGGATCTTACTGGCAGTTGATAAGAGAAAAACACTGGGCCCTGGACACTCACCTGAAGTGACGCAGTTGGCGGTGGTACACACATTGCTAATGCTGGAGTGATACAGCACACCTGGAAAGGCAAATCAGTAGAGAACGACCTGGGACCTTGTTGTTCATTTACTCATTGAATTTTATGTTTTATCCAAATTCCTGCACAATTACATTTTTTAATGATATAGTACTATTATTGTGCCCGTGGCTTCCGGGATAGGCTCCGGACCACCCACGACCCTGTTAGGATAAGCGGGTTGGAAAATGGATGGATGGATGGATGGATGGATAGTACTATTAAATGATTTATTCCTTAAGGTAGTATTACTAACTGATTTAAATTCTTTTTCTAATTAATAAGTGACTAAATAATATTATACTCTATTTTGTTTATTTTGGGGTTCTACACCGTCCAGCACAGGAATGACTTGTATATATTTATTGTATATATTAAAGAGAAGAGTCATATGCCAATGTAACAACCTTTTTTTAAATTCTATCAATAAGACACTATGCTTATAATCTTAACAGCAAAATGTAAATGTAAAAATAAAATGTAACGTGTGAATGTGTCACGACCAGCCCCCTTGTGTTTCCCCCAGGTGTGACTTTAAATCAGCCACACCTGAGTCTTGTTAGTTTTGCCTCATGTATTTACCCTTGTTAACCGATGCCACTTGCCTTGTGTTTGATCCTTGATTGGCTCCCTTTGTTAGTTAATCTCAGTCTCGTGATCCCCGTTGGTCATCGCATATCCTGTCCGTTATGTTTGGTTTCCCTTTTGTTACTTTACCCACTAATAAACGCCCCCTTGATGGGGCTTTTCCCTGATGGCTGCATCCTGGGTCGTTCCTTCCCTTTATGACGTGACAGAATTCCCTAATCAAAAACAGGCTTAAAAGTCCTAGCAAAGATAAATAATGATTCTAGGGTTTAAACTTTAACTTGGCTAAAAGCATTAAGTTAACGTTTTTTAAAACTTGGCTCTGCTTTTTTACTTTTTACTGTTCCCGAGGTGTGAATTTAAGGCAGTTTCTTATGCTCTTACCTTTCTTAGGATACAGAAAATGCACCTGCCTTTGTGGACAGCAGTCTGGAATATTGCAATGTCCTATTTTAAGATGGGTCAGAATAACCCCCTTCTCTGCACTACTGGGAATTTAAAACACTGCAGCAAAGACAGGAATGGGAACTCGAATATAATCACATTGCAGCAGTTTTCATCAGCATCTACTGGTTTCTTTAAAAATCAGAAAGGACTAGAAAATAAAAAGAAGGACTTCCTGGCAGCAGCCGGAGACGAAACCAAACAAGCATCGGCTGAAGGACCTCTGCGTGGAGAAGCATTCACTCCAGGCGTGCGCCGGCTCAGCATTTAAGAGCAGAATGATCACTGTCGGCACGAGCTGTCCTGACGTCTGTATCCTCCATGCCCCTTGGCACCTAGAAGCTCAGTGCACACCTCATGTGCATGATGTCTGTGAGCATTCAGAACCAGCCCAAGTCCACAAGCCCCCCACTCTCATACTAACACCTATCTATCAGAACCTACCTATTCAGCTGGACACACCACGTGTTTCTCTTCTCCGTCGTTACCCTCTCCTCTGATTGATTAGTAACATGCTAACTTCACCATAAACAATTTAACTGCTGTAATATATCAATAGTATCATGACAGCACCTCTCGATGCCAGCTGTGCACATCCATGTGACTGCAGTGACTTTGCATTGGCTGTTCATCCTTACTGTAATTAGGGGCAGCACCTGGGTCTCGTTGTCAGGCATTACTCACGAAGCAACAGATGGTGGACTGCAGGGGTGACCTGTATGCAGGGGGCGCTCAGTCCCCCCATAGCTGCATCCACATTTCCTGCCGGCCACCGCTTTTCAGTTATTCAAAATGGTAGGTAAGTGAACCCAGCTTCCTCTCCATCCTCAACTTACCGTCAAAAACCGCGTTCCTGGGAAGGCCTGCTCTGCTCGATCGCTCTGCGGTGGAAGTTCAAACAGAAATGGAAACAGTGGGTCAACAGACCATTTTTCTTGCATAAAATAAACGTGTATTAATTTCAGAGAAAAATAAATCCATCAGATATAATTATCTATCAATGCGGATGAATACAATTATTATATAACAGCCTAATGATTGATAAAGATGTGTGTCACCATGTTTTCTTAATATTTTCTGTTAACAAACAATATTATATGTGTACCACAGACATGAATGTGAACCTAATAAAATTTAGTGATTATCAGTAGTTCCATCCAGCAGACCTCACATTTTCTAACTCAAAGTGACCTTACTGAAAAAAACTAATTATTTCTTCTAGATAATCTAAGAAGCCTTTCAGAATAGTCACATTCACATACAAATACTCAGCCATACTGTTAGGTCAAACAGGCTTATATTTGCAGTTTTTTTTATTATTTCCTCCATATTCATTAAATTAGTCTACGTTGATATCTGATTCAGTGAATCTAGACTCCTAGAAAAAAACCATCACACATTGTAAACAAAATGATATAGACTAGTTAGGTTTAAGTGTATTTGCAGCCTACTTGCGTTTATTGCCTCACCTTTAAAGTGGTCAAAGCTACACACGCATTTTACGTCTAAATTGTGTTTAAATGTTACGTAAATTCTAAGTTGGACGGCATGGATTTGTGTGCAATTTCACTTAGTAAATTTGAGGTGAATATATTTGCAATATGTTTCACTTGGAAACACTACTCTTTTATTGCGTGGTGAAAACATGTTACAATATCCATATATATAGATTTAGCTAATGAAGAGTCTAAGTTCCGGTGAAAGTCTGTTTTGATTAATAACGCGGCCGTTTTCTGTACACGTACATGTGTAATTACCGCATTCCAGCCTCTGCAAAGCGATTTCCGAGCAACGGGGGATTTTGCAAATGTATTTGCAGTGTGAGTTTCATAAAATGAGACTAAAACTAGCAAGCTTATCTATACAGTTTACAGTATAAAAACAGAATTAAACATGCTCACGGCTTTAACCATCGTTTTTAGTACTAATGTCATATAGATTACATTCTACTGGATTTGTCATGGGATGTAATTCTGAAACCCAACGCAAAACCAATATAGCATAAGTGGGGGTGTTTTGGCTCCAGTATTAGGTAATTTTTTTTTCTTTCGTCGATTCCGAGAACAATAGATTAATAGCACAATTACTGCAAATCCCAGGAGAATTTTCCACCGGTTTAGTGTGTGACGGACTGCTTGGTGCCCGATCGCTCGGCAGACGTGCGCGTCGGAAGGTGCCGCAGGTCTTACCTCTGACAGCGGACGCGTAGAGCACCAGCAGCCCGGCCAGCGCGCAGCTCACCAGCAGCAGCAGCGCGGACAGTCCCACCTCGGCCGCGCTCCACCGCCGCCTGCCCGCTTTGCTCGGTTTCTCCACGATATCCATTTGGCTTTCCGATTTACCCATTCTTGGCACGCTGGAAAAAGTACCGGCATTTAGGGAGTGGGGGAGATTAAAAGCGCCAATGATATAATGCACTAATGCGCAAATATGTGTGTGACGGAGCAGTCAGCCGAGTTCATTAGCAGTAATCTGTACAATTACCTGAAATTTATTTTCGAGGCGTGCCGTTTAATAATGACCCTAAACATCCGGTTATTATGGATATCTGTCCTGTTTGATCACCGTTTTGCCTGCCGGCTTATGTAGGTTAACTGATGGATCAGGTGGCGACCCATTAACAAGACGTGGGAGGTATCGGAACCTGTGGCCGGAGCCGCTGAACCTTCTCAGGTGTCTCTGAGAAGCCGGTTAGTGAGTGGTTACGGCTGATAACAAGCGGCTCAATTACACACTAGTTCACCTTAACAAAAATCGAAGCGAACGTGGTAAAAGCTTTTGGGCTGGATGCTTCTATCTTGTAGTGGACTACTTGTTAAAGTCCTACATCTAAATAGAAATTAATCCTAAAATAATAATAAGAAAATAAAACAATGATATTATTAATAACAAAGTCCCAATAATACACGATATTAATTAATAATACTTATAATAAACATGCTATTGTTATTATTATGTGTGCCTACTCGCGGAAGCTATGAAACCACAACAATTTAATAGGGCGAGTACCCGAAAATAACTAGTCGCTTTAGTAAGAAACGTGGGCAGGTAGTTATTTCTGTCAGATGTCTCCAGGGTAATAATAGTGACAGCTGTTTTCACTTTTAAAGGGGAAAAACAATTGTACAGTTTCGAAAACAAATAATGTTAATACCCGAATATTAACAGTAGAGGGCAGGAGATATCAAGGTCGGAAGGTTGCAAAATGGTGTTTGTTTGACATCAGCTTTGATAGACCACAGACCCTCACTCCAGGTTCCTGCAGTTACACTAACTAGAACTACATTTATTTATTACTGTGGTTGGCTGGCAGTCTACATAATGTTTGAATATTCCCTGTAAATCAAGGGCACTTGCGGTGGTCTGCTAAATCACTGTGCGATAGTCGAATCGGCAGGTTAACCTGATTTTATTACTGACTTTAATCCAAATTTATTCCTAATTTAATAATTCAGAATTTTAGATTGATGTTTTCCTCAGCAATAGTTCATCTCAGGTACGCGAAATATCATTATTAGTGTGTGCATAAATATGAAAATAATCATTTGTGTAGCATTATTAAGGCAGAGTAGGGAGACACAATGAACATGGTTAGCAGGTGCCTGGCGACTGCGCCGCTGCCGGCCTGTTGCACTCCTGTCACCGCGGAGACGAACAGCACCGCGGATGATAAACAGCAGCTGCACCTTCATTAGCCCACCCCCATGAATACTCATGGGCACAGACCTGGCAGCGGAGAGATGGATGCATTTGGGAGGGGGGGTCACTCTCCGGCTAGCTGATTTTATACCTGTAACACCTGCTCCCCGCTCTGCTCCCACTTTGCGCCAGTTGGAATCAAACCTTGAATCCATGAAGCACACATCCAGTTTAACATAACTGTCCATCCATAGGGATAGTCTGTCCGATACTTATACACAAAATGTCCCTGCTCAGCTCTTCCCTCAGCTGAAAATCACAGTTTAGCTGTATGTGTGGGCCACACTGTTGAACACAGTGTTACCCATTTGCTCAGTGCCCTGCATACCAGCAAAAACGCACAGAAAATGCATCAGAAAGGTACTTTTAGTGCAGTGCAAATTGCAATATTTTTTGTAAAGCATTTAGTAATTTTCCCCTTTAAAAATGTTGAACATTTCTTGTACACATTAGAGATGGGGGGGTTCACAATACATCTGGATTCGAAAGGAGAAGATGTACCTCTGAGGATGTAAAGCTTATCGTTATGCCGCATGAGCCTGATCTGGATTCCTGTTTCACATCTGCAAGGTGCTGATTATGGCTTCCGTTCCCTTACCTGCCCGCTGAGAACAGAAGTCCCTTCTTCCGGGCCCAGTGTCCAGAGTGGTTTCGTGTTGTAAGTTGCTCCCTCCTTGGCTCCCCCCCCCCTCCTTTTTCTTCCAGATTTTCAGATCCTCAGCCCCCTAGCAAGTGGCCCCCACGGTACCATCGCCCGCAGCTGAGCTGGGGTGATGGGCCGGCGCACCTGTGCTGGTGTGATTCTGATAAAGTGAGCGAGAGAGGAGCCCGGGGTTGGCGGGGGGTGGGGGGGGGTCGTCGGACAGAGAGGCCGTACCGCTCGTGCCACGGTGAGGGAGGGAGGGAGAAGGAGAGAGGGACACACGGAGTGAGCGAGAGAGAGCGGTTGCAATAATAAGTAATCAGGAGGGGTGCAGCGTAAAGGAACGAGAGAGTGATGGGGGCACAAGAGGAGGGGAGACGAGGGGCTGCAGAGGCGAGAGAAGCTGCTGTTTCCTCTCCCACTTCCTACCAGTCTCGCCTCGCGTCCCCCCCCAGCCCACAAACACACTCGCGCACAAATACACACACAGTGCTTCTCCTTGAGGATTCTCAGCTGTTCAGTGAAAGAGGAGGGAAAAAAGCGACACACCGGGGGAGGGGAGACGGGAGGCAGAAGTCAGCATGATGAAAGGATGATGGAACAGAAAGAGGACAAGGCACCTCGCAGGAGCCTGGCACCATCAAACCCAGTGTTCCAAGTAAGCTGGCCAGGGATGACAGTGGGTCCAGTCCAGGTTCAGCAGCAGGTCTATTCCTCAGCCCTCATCTCCCACCCGCAGTAAAGGAACCGCAGAGGAATCCGATCCAAACCCAGCCCAGGTGCCAGACCAAGATGGCACCGTTCCCAGCGCAAACTGCTGCTGCAGTTTCCCAGCTGATTAAGGACTTGATTAAACATTGTAATTAGCAGCCGCTCTACCGAGCAAAGGCTGTCAGCACCAGATACTCACTGACGGTTCTCCTGTCTGTCCTGAGGAGAGGGAGCCCTTCATACGACCCCAGTAACCCAGAGCTGAGCTGGTCCCTTCAAAGCTGCAGGGAAGCATCCCTAGATACCTAGATGGGGGTATCCATTCCTGGTACAAAAGGAGGCTTTGAAACCCACAATGGGCAAGATTTACAAGCCCCAATCACTGATTGGTTTAACTCAACAGAAGCCAACAAGTAGTTAAACATGTTTGTGCCCGACAGTTTGATAACTCCCCCATCATGAGTTTCAAAGCCCCTTTCCCTCATCAATAGTAATCCAGCCATTTGCGTCACCAATAACTGGACCATTCGCAGGTACTACCTGCCACATTGAGGATGGTGCTGCAGCCTGGGATGAAGCAGATCACTCAGGGATGTCCATCTCAGAGTCCAAATGATGATTTATTTGAGCCATATCATAACATGCATCCATAATCTACGCATCATCTATAACAATTTATCCAGGACGTAGTTGCATTGAGCTCCATTGCCGTGTACACAATAGGACAAATCACAAATTAATGGCAATTTTGAAACACCAGTTTGCCTGCCTGCATGTTTTTGGGCTGTAGAAGGAAACTATGGTACTTTGACCAGTGCTGTGAAAGTGTGTGGCTACAGTGCTAAGCCCATCATAGCATACTTCTCTATAGCATAAACAGCCACTCATCCATCCATCTTCCAAACAATTATCCAGTACAGGGTGGAACCATTCTAATCAAAAGCAAGGAGTCAGCAGTTAATCCTTGCTGCTTTGGACTCTCTGTAATTATGGGGAAAAGATTTTCAGCAGCATGTCAGAATTAGAACTGTTCAGAGTCTAACGACGAGGCAGGTTCCTTAAGCTTAAGCAGTTTATTGAGACAGTTTATTGTCTTCTCCCCCCCATTAAGGGAAGCAGGCCTTTTTTTAGGGTCTTCACTCAGACTCCTAGACTCCTGTTGGTGGGAATACGTTGGATGAGATAAGCAAAGAACATGATGTAAGGAACAGACACAAGATGCAAGGGCAGAAAGAACATAAAATATAAGAAATATAAAGTCTATAAATGAGTAACCTAAATGGAAATAACTCAAATCACTACATATTAATTGGGGAAATCCCTCACTGGTCTGCAACCTTACTGAAGGTGGCTGTTGTTCCAAAGTATTTATTCCACTATGTTGCCTCTCTTCTGCATAAGTGTGCAGTCACTTTTTAGCCTTTTTCTCTTATTCATTTTGTTTATTATTCTTGAAGAATTAAGAAATTTGCTGTCTGGATGCAAATAATGATAAACAAATAATTCAACCCGTAACTGCATTTTTGGAGCAGGACTGCAGACTGTGTTTTTTTAAGGAAACGTCTGCTGGCACAGTGTTTGCTGCCTGCTCCTTTTCAGCAGAGCCCCTTCACCACTGACTTACGCAGTTAATCATACGTACTTCCCATGTGCAGAAACTAAAGAATTCCAATGTATCTGAACTTGTGCAAATGGCCAATCATTTCATTTCATTCTCTGGTACCATTAAAATACACTTCTGTATCTCTTCAGACCCACGGGAATTTGCAATTATCAGACGTGCTTCTGATAAAAAAAATCATAATTAGTATGCTAATTAGGTAGAGGAGTAAAACCCTGCACAAAACTCCTTTATGAATGTCAGTAACCACCCATCCATCTGCCCCTAATGTCCATACCCAAATATATGCCCTTGACTCTATGTAGGTGTCATCAGAGATATTTTAATTATTCATTTCACCTTTCACTGCCTGTGTTAACTTTTACAACAAAAAAGTATTTCATTGCATTGACTTTCATTTCCTTTTTAATTAAAATTTAAGTGACAGTTTAGGAGAGTACTCACCCCACATGAACGCACAACTCTCCTCTGTGATTGGTGTGCAGTTTATGCTTCATTTAAAAAGTAAATTAAAATAGTTGTTTAAAACGTTTGAAGAATGTATAAGTTTTTGATTTGTCTCTTGTTATGTCAGTGAAAACAAGCAAGTTAAATCGTAGTCTATGGGCATATTTTAGCCACTATGTCAAAATTCATTCAGTACTAATCCTCTGAGGATCTTGTCCTGACAACATATTGCCAGTTCGCTCTCCTGCTCGGTTTGGAGGACTTAATGTATTTGCTGAAATGGGATCCTTTTGATGGGAAATGTTTATCATTCCATTTCGCTAATGCCTGGACTTATCTACCCAGGCAGCCCTCCACCAGCCATTCGTTCCGCAACAGCTTCTCTTAATTGTTTACCGGCGCAGGAGAACAAATTTGGTCATTAAGGGATTTATTAGTAGCACAACCTATATGCCTTGAATGTTTCTGCCTGCCGGGGCCGAAAGTAAATAAGCTCAGCGTCTCGATGATTACGTGCTTTGAAAAACAAGTCCTGAAAGCTTTTTCATTATGCTCCTCAGGGACCGTTGTTGTGTTGGCAAAAACGTTTGCAGAAAAGTCAGCGCCACCTTTCGTGTCATGCCATGCTGAAATGTCAAAAATGTACCCTTCTGGGGAGGGTACTACCTAATCCATGTCAGAAAGGACACTGAGACAGGACAGGATTTGTAAACTACCATTTCAATCAAAAGGACCTGGATTTCACTTAAGCACTGAGTTCTTGCTGTGTGCTGATTGGTCCGTCTCTTTTAATTATGCATGTGTCACTAATCTTAATGTGAAACAGCTGGATGAGCCTTTCAATAAAGGAAACAAACCAGTCAAAGGACACAAAGAACTGAACTATTTAGCCAAACATCGGAGCCTTTCAGGTTTAAAGTAGTTTGTAAAAGTGGAAGTAGCTAAAAGTGTCTTCCTTGATATGGATTAGGTGGTCACCCTACTCCGGGGGAATGGCACTGCGTTCATGCCAGTAACGATAAATTTAGATGGGAAAACAAAAACACATTACTTTTCACCATAGTAGACTCATGTCAAAATATCAATTAGGTCTTAAGTAGTATCTATTCAGGGCTTACCAAAATAAAGATATAAACCCAACAATGTGACTGTTAAGCATGTCTGGGTATCTAGGTAAGGAGGGGTGATTAGTGATGAGCAGCAGGTCATAAGTAGGTCACTGGTGAAGCTGGTAACCAGTGATCGCTTCAGAGATGATTGTATGCTTTGTTCTGTGGTCCTGGTCCACCTTTCATACAGGCATTTAAGCTAATATTATAATGCTTTTTAATACTGATGGGATACCTGCACCCTTATTATGCATAATTAATCTCTTCTGTTCCCAAGGACCCCATGCGTGCAGGAAAACATGACTGGGCCCCTCTACACAGGTTATGATACTGATTCTCTTGAATGTGTTTTGCAATGATGACGAAAATGTCAATGCTTTTATTAATATAAATAGTTTTTAAATGTTACACTGCCAAACAATGTCATTTCTTTTTAGAACATGAAGGTTTCCCTTGGTTTGTGACATCTCTCAAAATAGGTGAACATCTAAAACTATCTAACATCTAAACATCTAAATCTAAAACCTATTTAGCAACTGGCTGTGGGGTTGGACTCAAACCCTGTGCCACTGTCATGCTCCCATGCCCGGTCTCCCTCGCCCGAATACTAACAGCTGTGCCTGATTTTAGTTTTGGTTTTTACTAATTGCTGGTCCTACTTAACCAATGTAGTTTGTTTCCTCTAAATGGAACTTGCTGGTTTTATATCTAGCCTCCGAGCAGTCAGTACCCCTGTTTTCTCCTGAGCATGTGAATCTCCTCCTGTGTGGTTCCGCCTGCCTATTTTTCAAGAAAACTCACAGTGGCCGAAATGAGCTGTAGCACCGGCCCTCAGGAGCTGTTGGCCATGAAGAAGTGATAGCATAGGGTAGAGGGGGCTATCCATCCTTCTCAGGTCTTTACTGATCACTGGAACCTGGAGTATCTCTCAAGTTGGCCAAATATCTGAAATCCTGCCAGGGCCGATGGGCCCCCTCCTTCACATGCTTTGACTTCAATGTGCCCTACATACCTGTGGCCAAAAATATCAAAGCAGATACTCCCTCCTGGCAATTCGAGTCTCCCACCATGTAGGAAGAGCCTGCTTTGTAGGCCTGGTGGTCTGGGATCTGGAGTACTCTCATTGAGACGCCCACCAGCAGGATCCCTTCCGGCAGAGTGCTGGGTTCATGTGGTGCGGCAAAGGCAAGGCTCAGGGACGCAAAGATGTGGGGATACAGGGTTCTTCTTTTTTGGGATCCAAGTGAACAGAAACCAAATCTGCGTGCAAAAATGGTTCCATGTAGCAGAAGGTTTCAGCAGCCAGGTCAGTCCTACAAGATTAAGTTAAAAAATCACTTCAGTTTTAAACTGTTGAGTCTTTAATCTTGACTGTTCTGTGGAAACACCTGTCATGCGACACACGTGTTTTCATGTCATTTTCCCTTTTAAACCTCATCCTGCCCGGGAGTCCATACCCTCGAAGGAATGTGCCCAAGCCTGTATTCAGGGCAGGCAGGTGGTGTAGTGGTTAGGGACGCAACTGCATAATTGAAAGATTGCTAGTTTGAGTCCCTGACTCACAAGTACCACTGAGGTACCCTGAGCAAGGTACCGTCTCCAAGCACTGCTCCCCGGGCGCTCACGTAGCTGCCCCCTGCTGTGTCACGATGTCACATGGGTTAAAAGCAGAGGACACATTTCGTTGTTGCGTGCTGTGGTGCATCAACAATGACGATTAATCATCGTCACTATCTTCACTTCACTATTCCATCCTGGGTGTTTTGGGGTAATATTACTGTGCTCCATTTAGATACTTTCCATTCAGATTAATGATTCTTTGTACTTTTCCCTCCCACTCACACAAGGGCACTTTAAACATAAAATACCAGTTAAATTCAATGGCATGTCTGGGAGGAAGCTACAGAAACCTGGAGCCTCACAGCTGTGAGATGCTGATCCACTGCACTGCCCCAGACCTTAATTACCACCTACTATGACAATTTTACTGAATTATAAATGGTGCTTTGCAACAGAAGGTTGAGTAGAACTACACAAATGTGTGGGGATGATGTCAATTGCCTTTTAAATTGTCTAGTATAATGGTTTGTGCTAATCAGTTGCTGAGCTGTAAAGTTTGTCTGTATTATTGTCATTATGGGGAGGAAGTGGCGACAGGGACACAGAAGGACGCTCATAATGTTCTATGCAGGACATTAACTATAGAACCAGCCACTTTATCCACAGAGTGACCACTGGATGGCATCCAGCTGGCATAGACTAAGTGAACATCTGGCTTTAGAATCAGTCTCTCAAACAGCATGCCCAGACATTCAGACATCATTCCCCTCTGGTCCTCCCAGTTACTCGTCTTGTGCTGAATCTACCCTTGAGGTCATTATATGTCTGTTCTTTTGGACCTCCCTCTTTACTACTACTAGCTTTAACTCCCCGCCTACCCTGGTATCAGGTAACCGGGGGCCTAGTTTATCAAACGGCTGCCGGCCGTACTGTCATGTATTTGATAAAGAGAATAGTGATACTTTATTAGCTCCCATAGGGAAATTCTTTTTGCCCTCCGTACAGGTGAGGGCGCTACACCAAAGGGACCGCCGCCATGCAGTGCCCAGGGAGCTGAGAGGTAGGGGCCTTGCTGAAGGACCCGCAGACGTGTAACTATTCTGCCGATTCTCGAACCGGCAACCTTCTGATCACAGGCACAGAGGCTTAGCCCACTTCTATTTGACTTCAGTTGTCCTTACCACAACGCCGGTGTAGTCTACTGCCCGGCTTTTGTTCGTCTGCTCACCTAAAATGTAGGGAAACATATTTAATGCAAATCAAAGTGCAAAGACATCACACATAGTGCAAACAGTAAGCAAGTAAAAAATAACCTGCTGATCCATGAAAACTTGTTCACTTCTAGTCTGCCATCGTACCGTATCACATTCTCTTCACCACACAGTAGGCTGTTTTTACATGTAGATACATGCATGCCAATGTCTGGTGGCTATTTCACATTTTGAGCAGCTAATTACAATTATGGATATTTTCAGTTCATGGGTAGAGGTGACAAGATGTACTGCAAGAAATTGTGGAATTGTTGGTACGGGCCGGGATATTTAGTCAGTTTGCCTGCAGTTCCCTGCTTTACAATGGGTGTCGCCTTTTCCCAATTTGTTCGAAATTTTGCATACACCACCTCCTGAGTTTCTGTAAATGTATATATTTTTTCCTGTCAATTTTTGCTTGAAAAATCTGGGATTGTGCATAAAAAGTTGCATACGGACATTTCGGCATATTTTTGTGCATACATAACCTTCCCACTGGTGGTTTGTCAAATCCAATATGGTGGCCTGTGGAAGATTTCTAAGACAAGATCACAGTGTACATAGTGATATGCTGTTGCAAGGCAGCACCTATGCTCAGCAGGGCCTTGTTGTCCTCATTAACCTATGATGACACATTAAGTAACATTCTATCACTTCCCTTAACACCTTACAAATGATTTCCCTAATTTAAAAAGTTCTTAAAATAATTATGTGCCTGCAATGATTAGCAGGTCCCAAGAGTGCTGAGGCCAGTATGCGCCTAAGCTCGAGTAGGATTGCAAGTGCAACAGTGCGAGGCCTAGGAGACTCGGCTGAACTGCCTCCAGGGATTGATTTGCCCAAATTCACAATTTCCAAAAATCACAACAATCACAGCAACACAATAAAAGAAAAAAAAAATTAAGTAAAAACATTTCAGAAGATTTCTTTTATCTTAATTCTTCATTCAAATAAACCATCCTTTTTTAATTTTAATAAAACATAAACTTCCTGTGCTGTACCCAAAAAGTAGCCTAAGGTCTGCCTCCAGCAGGGGACATAGAGGGTGAGCCTGTCACTGAATCCTAAGAAATAATATTACTTTATCTGAATTGTCTTAGTACTACATCCAACTACATCAATGGATTAACATTATAAATTATGTTGCACAGAAATGGTGGATTAATATCACCTCTATGTGGTTTTCAGAGTATCATTGGCCAAAGTCATGGGCACATGTAAAATAGGATTGAATATTCTTTTAATTTTTTGCTCTTCTCACACTCCATATGTTTTTGGGATGATCGTGATACTTGCCAATATAAAAGGGAAATATATATTTTAGACTTAAAGAAGAATACCCTGACCAGGCTCTGCTCCAGCTCTCGGTAACAGGGTGGCCCAGCCTTGTGATTGGGGGGGGCAGGCCCACTCTGGCCCCCCCCGTGAAGCCGGGCCCGACCCTGACCATGAAAGGTCTCAGAATATGAAGAGGCAGGGCATATGTTTCAGCTTCTGTTGTACCATGAAAATGTAGCCAGTCAGCAAACAAGTACCATTGTTCTGCTTGTTACTTGTTATTTTTTTTTGTCTAGAATAAGCCGACTAAGAAGAAGCACCGTCGTATTTTCGTGGGGGCCCTCGAAGAGGGTTAGGGTTAGGGTCCCCTACTGTTAGTCTCACTGTTACCTTTATAACACAATAAGCGCGTACACAGATGCACCTGTTAGTCTCACCGTTACCTTTA
>JAODKM010000118.1:22371553-22384329 GCA_026780845.1 Petrocephalus sullivani
AACGAACTACTTAGCTACGAGGGGTTCGGGAAAGGCTCGTTAATTAACGATCAATCTTAAGTGCTCGATAACGAACTCCTTAGCGCTACGATGCTTTTGGGAAACCCACCCATGATTACTTCAAAGTTAAAGTTCAAGCTTATTTATATAGCACGTTTACAGACAACCTCTTGCTGTCCCGAAGTGCTGTATATATACTAAAAAAAAATTAAAATACACCGCAACAAACATATGCGACAAATTAAGACTATGAAGCAAAGAGTAAAATTAAAATAAATAATATTACAATTAATCATGCAATATAACTAAACTATAAAATAAATAGTAATAAATGTCAAGCAGAACTGGAATTAAAATAATTAATCTGTATCAAAAGGAGGCGCAGCAAAAGCGACCTAAATCAGAAAAGACGGCTGGCAAAAGTGGCTGAAAAAATAAATGCATATGTAGTTTTTAATTTGTTAAGAGTATACACACACACACGCACACACGCGCTGGTGTCCATGCAGGACAAACTATGGAAACCCGGAGAATGCATTTCAGGGCCAGACAAACTTTTTTATTGTTGAGGGTTAATATTCCTACTTCCGTTTCTCTCGAAAAGAATATTATGCGAAAGCAATAAAGGATCTTGCCAATCGCGAGAAACTCTTCATTGGAAATTCTTTTCTTATCGGTCTAATCGGTCGCTTATCCCTGAAAGGCGAGGCCAACGCTGATTGGCCTCTAATTAAGTGTGCGAGCTAAACCGTATTTACACAGAACAAACCTGCTCCGAGCAGTTTTGACGATTAGGATGTGTTGCTATAACAACACATCCAGCGAGTTTTGAAGAACCGACAGATCCAGGATCATGCCAAATCGTCAACAATTTCATCCGGCTAAACGAGCAATCCACGTACGGAGAATACTCAAAAGACAGGCAAGGAGGCAGAGAAGAACACAGAGTTGAACGAGTCCGTAGTTGAAATTTGAGTCACTGGTCTTATGAGTCATTTGTTAATTTCGAATTGCTAATTGCGATATTCCAGTTTAGTATGCATGCGTCCTGCAGTTCTCAGATGAAATGATGATGCTATTTACCCACTTTGTTTGTTTGTAGAATTCCTTGCATATTTAGGGTTGCAAGCAGTGGTACAAAATTAGCTTCTCGATCGCTGTGCCGGTACCATGTGTTACAGCTTCATACAAACAAGTGAGACGGGCAACGAAGAAGCCGCCAAGATTATTTTCTTGCACTGCCCCCTGGTGGACATGGCCTTACATAGCGCATGCGCCAAGTATATCCATCCTGGATTCTGTAGTCGCGCTGTATGTTGCCTTTTTAATTCTTAAACTATTGCTACTATTAAGTATTATTAAGCAACTTATAGTAACTTTAACTGAAAATTGTGTTTCCATTATTACTGTTATTTATCTCCACTAATATTGTAGTTTAAGTTAATGTCTCGCATTATGTACGCTGATCTTGCGCGAATTATTAAAATGATGCACAAATCGCGAGATTCCTCCACTAATGTCAGGGCAAATATCCCCACCCCAGGGTCCATCATGATGCCCCCGTCAGTCTGCAGAATTTTTGGTAACTGCGCAACTTTGTGTTTGCTTCTTACTCATTCCTATGCCGTAACAGCAAACAGAGAACACATGAGAACTGACTGGCACAAACGCTATTTACCGCGGCGTTATCTGCTTTGCTATTTGTCGTATGCTATTAACTTACCAAGCTAGCTGCAGTTTGCGCAACCAAAAAAGAAAATCTTTATGAAAATTTATCGACATAATCTTTTATTGATTGACTGTTGGTCATGATACAGGGTCGTCCGTGCGGAGCTATATTTATCATATGTTTCATGTTTTTGTAGACAAATAATTATATATATATATATATATATATGTGTGTGTGTGTGTGTGTGTGTGTGTGTATACACACACAATCATAGAAAAGATATATATATATATAATCTGAGTTTTCCCCATAGACATGAATGGACAGTCCCCACAAGGATAGAATTACAAACCTGTGTGTGTGTGCGTGTGTGCCACGCCCCCCTCTACTTTACAGAGCGCGAGGCGCAGCGCGCGGCATTACGCGCCAGTGAGCGTCTGCTGTAGCGCAGCCCTTCGGCGCGCGAGAAATGAACAGCTGTCTGGCGTCGCTCTAGTCCAGTGACAGTCGGAACGGCGCCCCAGTTTTTGTTCATTTCGCCGGCCTTGTAATTTCACTAATAATCTGCTCTTCTGGCTTATTATGATAGCTGCTACAATGGGATGCCACCACTGGTTCTTACGCTCCTCGAAAAAAGGGTTTGATATCAGCCTGGTGAGTAACTCGTGTAATGCTGTGATGTTTCCAGCGGTTTAATAGATGTGGTAGGGCATTGTTGATCTATTCATCTTCGAACCGCTTATCCGAGGCAGGGTCGTGCCGGAGTCTATGGCTGGCAACCCAGGGCACAAGGCAGGGGAACACTGTAAACGGGATGGCAGTCCATACCAGGGCACGAATTCACGCGCAGAGACAAACGGGCAATTTAGAAAAAGTGTCGGTGTGTAAAAAAAGGACATGAAAATTGCACGCAGTGATCACTGAAACTTACAGGAGCGAACAGTTGCCCAACGATCCACCCATTCAAATATAATTTAACTTGGGACAAATTTATTACTGGGGCTTTATATTAGGTAGATGGATAGATAGATGAATGCATGTATGGGCGGTAGGTAGGCGGATAGACTTTATAAATCCCAGTGAGAAATTGCAGGCAGTGATGTAACTTTTTGAAAGTGCAATCACAACGCGAATAGTGCAATTACGAGACAAAAAACTAACAATACAGGGTTAGAACACAGGAGAGAAGAGAAGGCAATATACACACAAGAATGCATTACCCGCTATTTCTACGGTGTTAGAAATATAGGCAAATATCAAATATAGGCAAATATCAAATATCAATATAGTACTTATAATGCACACGTAATTACCTATAATGGATAATCTATAATGAAAGTTAGTGTCTTTAGTTGACGGCGAATTGGCTGGATCTGCTTGAACAAATATATATAAAGCGCATATATAACGCGTAACGAATTCGTTGATTTTCTTGTTTAATACTTGATGTGACTTTTTTGTCTGTATTAGAATTATTGTTATTGTTGATTGTAGATTTTACATTTTTACTTTGATTCATTTTTAATGAGCAGCTATCACGGCAGGTTTAAAAATGCCTTGTAAATTCCTGTTCCAAATGAAAAATCCCCAATAAATAACGGTGAATACGTTGAAGTTTTGTTTGTTGTTCCCTGTCATAATCAGTTTGATACGCTCCGTTTTGAGACCGTTCACGTCTCATGTGCAGTACTGTAATAATGTCAGTCGCATTATGAATGGCGTGCCCCCCCGGGAGAAAAGTAAACGATGCGGAGGTACAGATACAGATACTTAAGATGCATAATGAAACTCGGCGACAGGCAAACTTAAGATTACCGTCATAAAACTAAACCTGACTAGTCATTAGTGGAAGTGGCTATTAGTGTATTTCCTGTTAAGCAGCCTTACTACGGCTGAGCTCCTGAGTTCTGCTTACCGTACTTGTGCTAACGGCCACATCGAGAGCAGGGCAGCCAAAGCGCAAAACCAAGCGGGCTAGCTTCATCTTTCTACATTCGTGAAACAACAAAAAGGCATTCACAAAACGCTACTTATTTCAAAAACTTACGCGAATATGCACTGAAATGTTGTCATGAACAGTGAACATTGTTTTAACTTGGCTATGGAGGATGAAATGTAACTTAAAAATTAACAAATCGACCAATAAATACATTTTTGAATTGAGCAAAAGATAAATAATTGCTATAAATGAATAAATAAATTAAATTTTTTATGCCAAAGGTTTATTTTGTCAATTTATTTCCAGATTTTATGGATTTTCAGATCTATTTATCGATTTCTTCGCCTGTATGTTAATGAGATGGGCAGCCCTAACTTTTTTTTCTTAAGCACTGTTGGTCGGGTGGACTGTGTAGATCTGCACTCCATTACTTTAGCCTTGATTGGATGAGAATAAACGCTGGCTGGGGGTCTTATTGGCTAATGACAGCTAGCGGAATAATTGAAGCAGTTCTTGGGCTCCGTCAAAACGCTGTCGGTTCTGCTGTTAGAGTTTTTATTTATGTATTTATTTATTTATTTACTTACTTACTTATTCATTTATTTATTTATTTATTTATGTTCTGCTGTTAGATGAAAACGAACAACTTGTCAGCGTGACGTTGTCCTGATAGATTAGCAACATTCAGACGGACTAAACAAAATCGAACAATCTGGAGTGCAAATAATCGTATGTAGTAACTGCATGAGCCATCTTAATAAAGGAGACGACTCATTTATTAAATTGAGAGCTCTTTTTAAACAGAAGGTGCTCTCCATTGGCAGCCGATTTTGGTCAATAATAGCAATGGCGCAGGCCGGGAAGCCAACAATTTACACCACACTTACAGTCACATAGTTACATGCTACCAAAACACATGCAATCCGCGGCAAATATTACACATTTACAACATTAATTATTTACAAAATACACACACAGCTATACCTGATTTGGCGCAAAGCAGGTAACTGCATAATTAGTCCTGCTGACCAACCACTCGGTGTCACATTTATGTCAGCCAATCGTGGATAGCGGGTTGCATCAGATCAAATGAAAAAGTTTGGCTTGAGGGCCATACGCAGGCTCTGTGCCAAAACAGCAATAACCACTCATACTGTGTCGTATCACTAAAATGACGCTGATTCCCTTATTTTTATTTAATGTATGCGGCCACCTAGGTTATGCCTCAAGTCAGGGGCAGCTGCATCCTTCAAAGGTTATATTCAAAAGCAGAATCCATCACAGTGGCATGACAAGGCTGTCTCATTGCAAAGGCTCCATCAAGTGTGTCCTGTTCCCGCCCCGATGGATCCTTTGTGGCCTAATCTGTCTCAAGATTCATTGCGCTGATGTAAAGTGGGCGTGTCCTGGCTAGGTGATAGAAGTGGCCAATTGGGGTAAAAGATGAGGGTGGGAATAGCTGGTGACTTTCCCATTTCAAAACGCTATTGGCTCAAGCTTCAAAGAATGCCACCTACAAAGGCTACATCTTTATGGATCTCGTCCTTCAAAAGATGCAGCCCCTGAATTGGGACACAGCTCTACTGTTCAAACTGCTTGGTCCACTTCTTTAAGCATCGCAAATGGCAATTTCCTTGTGGAACATATCAATATGTCACTATTGCATCTGCCTGGTTTACCCTCCTGCCCAATAGTGCTTTAGAAAAAGGTTAGGGTTTTGTCCTCCATTTTGGCTGCTACTGTTAAAATGATATAAATCAGCGTCATTACATCACACAATTTTGTTCTTTAGGGAATTTCTCAGAGCAATATGCTTTGTTGATATGCTGACTTTTATTATTGGTGAAACTGTACTGCATCTATAAAAAAAAAAGTGAAACACCGCCTTTTATAAATGAGTACAGCTGCAATGCACAGGTTCTGTTCAGTGCAAACTAATTTAGTTCATCACCCAATAGTAATGAACCATAACTTCCTATAACTCTCGAGAAGAAGATCCTCCTCAAGACCCCAAACCAGTTTTTATGGCTAAAGGCAGCCAAAACCCTGCAAAGACTTGGAAATAAATATGTTTCACCCATTTATATGTTGATCAATTAATATTCCATCCTTAATTTTTGCTGTACATAGTTACCTTGTTTTGCAAATAATTGATCTACAGTTTGTTTAAGTGAGGAGAAAAGAGCATTTCGGGCTTTTTGGACTTTAAATTTGGGTTTCTGCTTGCTAGTGATAATGGTTTGTGAGAATTTCTGTTTGACCTTTAGCTTCTAGTAAACTCTGATAGGAGATAACTTATCTGACACACATGCCAACCTGTGGCCGGATGAGTGTGTCCACACACACTCGCCGAATTCTAGAAAACCATTTGCCTGGTAGCCCTTCGCTAGTCCTAGTTTAGAGATGTTAAGATAGTTGAGAAGTCCACCCCCAAAGCCGCATGTCACACTACTTCCTAAACTAATCTTAATCTAAAAAACCATTAGTGATGTGGCCACCATAAAAAGTAGCTTTGATGTGTACATTTTCTGATCTGTGCCATGTCTGTCCAACGGTGGTTAAAGATGGGACTTTCGATAATTGATGGACTCATTTACGAGCACGGATCCCACTCATACCAGACTTTAGTTTTAAACAAACAAGCTTGAGATACTTTCTGCTGTTAGACCACAAGTAAACACCTCCAGAAACGGAAACCAATACCTGTTTACTGTTATGGTTGACTTTTTTCCGGTCAGTATAATTTTAAAAGGAGAGATGCAAACTTAGTTGATATAACTTTTGATAAAATCATGTTTCCGTTAGTGGAATTGCCTTGCCCTGCAGTTCTTCCGTGCGGAATTGTCCTGATGCAAGCCGCTTGCAGGAACACGTGCCTATTCTTTCATCCCAAACCAAACCAATTGTGCAAGATTCTCCGAGTGAGAACCGCTACATGACATGTTCACAAAGCACTTACGGTGGATGCATGGAAATGCAGCTTCGCAAGCAGGAGCTTCGATACAAATTAGGGGCCAGCCTGTTTTGCAAAGCAAGCTGCAAATATGGCAAAAGGCATGCACCAGAGAAGTGTCCACATGCATCTTGTGAGCCTTGACAGCCTCTTCTAGAAAATAATGCTGGCTTTCCAACAGCCATCTGACCAATCTCGGGAAAAGGGAAGCAAGGGAAAATGTAATATTTTCCGAATTTGGCGGGCAGGACCCATGTGACAGTTTTGTTAGGCCTGTACCTAATGCAACTTGCTGCATCTCGGTGAGAAGCACATGAGATTCAAAGCTGAGCTTCTTCATGCTGTGGAGCGGGAAAGCTGCACCTGCCACTCAAAACAGTCAAGAGCTGAATGAGTGTCCTGCCTTCACAAAATGACTGGAGCGCATGAACAGGGACTTCAAAAAAACGACGTAGATGATTGTCATGGGTGGTAACACGAGATTGAACCTTGGGAAGAGGTTGAAGATGGATAAAGAAAACAAATAATTTATTGAGTTTATGATTTTTTTTAAATGGGGGAAACACGACAGAAGTTGTGCACCAGTTGTACACGTAGCTGTGAAGTGCGTGCACACACAGACGCTCAGCTATTGTAGCTCTCCGATTCCTTTGACCGCACCCCTGATTCTGGCTGTCAGGGTTAATTAAAAAGCAAATTAATTGGGAATCCCCTAATTCTAGAGCTATACTGACACCATAAAAAAAGTCTGCTCTAGAAGTCAAATTTGCAGACCTGCACTCCAGGCTGGTGTTTCAGTGACTTTCATTTGGATACTGGGTTGTAATGCATCCATAACAATATTCATATGTCAACAAATGAGGCTGATGTTCGGCAGTCTGTGAAGGAGTATCAGTTGGGGGGGTGGGGGGTGAAATTTCATGCAAGAAGGGATTTCAACAGTAGCAGTTGCTGAGATGGGTTTTGGCCTTGCACTTTCTGTGTTCCCTTGTACCTCCTGCTGGCCCGTCCCCCATCACATGAAAAAGCAGCACCAGCTGTGTCATGCTATTGCAAGGCTCACGGGTCTTTGTTATGACCAGCTGTTGGCCTGTTCGCCCCCCCTACCCATCGCACCCAGTACAGTGAGCTCCCCATCAAGAGCGGGGGTTTCCACGCTCGTTGAGGTTTCAATGTGTGACTTCACATGGTCATCAGTTGCTTGCTCAATGACTGGAGAACTAAAGCATGAGCAGCATGACGTTCAAAGATTAACATCACATGAAATTACTATTTTGTCATCCCAGTTCCATGGTACAGAATCACAACCTTACTTTTGGACTCAAACCTCGGTTTTCAGTATCCCTCACAGCCAGCGATATCACTATGAGTTCAGTTTATTCTTACTATTTTTCTTGTGGTCTGGGGCTAGTCCCTTATATATGCTAATCATGACTGCATCAATAACTGGGGAATGTCTAGCCTGACAAAAACCCCAGTGTGTTTTCACACGTGTGTGTCCTTGCTGTGGCCTGCTCAAAGTGTGACCGCCGCTGCTAATCTGCACTGCCGCTTTCACTACTCGCAAAGTGTACTGAGCTAAAGTTGGCTGATAGCCACAAAAACACACAGTACTCTTGAGATGGCAGTCACAAGAGGAACAACTCAGGAGAGAAATAATAAACTAAACCAGAAAACTTGATTACAAATGTATGAATTCCCATTTGGTCATAGAGTGCAACAACTATAGTAACTGCTGTATGAAATGTGATCTGTTGTGTAAAATTCATGAGGGGTTTTTTTGTGATTAAGAGTCATGTTCAGTTTTGTGTTTTCCTGTTTGCCAACCCCATCACTTATCCATACCTCCGTCTCTTACAGTGGCTTCTACAGACTCTTCTTTTGCTGTTGACTGACATCAATCTTGCCCAGAAATGTGAGGAAGGTAAAACATGTATTTCTCAGTTTCTCCACACTACATTTTGACATTTTTGGTTGTTTAGTTTTACCCTTTAAAAAAGCTGCAGAGGTTAGTGTGAAGGAGACCCGATGCTCTCCAATGCAAGCCTTCGTTAGAGCACGGAGCGCCCACGTGTATGTGATCTGGGTTTCGGAAGGGGAGGAAAGAATCTCAGCAGGTCCTGTTAAAGGTGAACAGGAAGTGGCGAGTGGGGTTTGGAAGGCAGGTCCGCAAACTGAAATCTGGGCACCATGGTTCGAGCAGCTGTAGGAGACTGCTGAGGATGGAGATGCCTTCAGATGTGGTACAAGAACACAGGTGAAGAGCAAAAGGCAGGACTTCCCCTCCCCGTCAGCGGCTCTAAACTCAGCATGTGCACTTTTGATTGGGGGAGGGCAACATGCAAAGGAATCCAAAAGGCAGCTTGTGTTCGCTTTTTTCTCTGTTTGATGACGACTCCCAACAAAGGAGAAAATGAGTTTGTGAATCTGGAACCCTCCCATGTCTCAGGCACCCCAGACAGAAGTCTCGCTAAACTCCCATTTTTTTCGCTCTCCTTCTGGGACTGTGTATCTCCCAGATGTTGCCAAGGTGCGTTTTCTAACCTCCCATAGTTGGTCCTGATAAGGCAGGCTGCGCTGATTCCACTTCATTTTTGATAGTAGAGGTTGCACAACTATGAGTTTCTGGTGCCGCTAGAGATTTCGAGTCCCATGAAAGCATATCGTATCGGGCCCCAACCCATCCAAATTCCAGATTTTTTGGGCCCCTATCACCCTGATTCCCAGCCTTCCCAGATTGAGTTTTCTAGCCCCACTCTGCCAAAAGCCGGAAGTCCTTCTCCTGTTCACGCGAGGTGCTAAAGGGAGTCTGTGTGTCCCCTGTAATGCAGGCTACTTCTTGAAGATGATGGAGAAGCAGACCACGTGCACGAGATGCACCGAGCCCTGCTCAGGTGGGCACAGTCGCCACTTGTCCTCACTTCCCAAGGGATAATACTTGATACTTCATTGATTCTCTTCTCACCTCCCCCAACTGGGCTCTGCATGAAAGCAGGCTTGGCCATGAAAAGCAGCCAGCTCCTGTGGGGATTAAGGGCCTCGCCCATGGGCCCCGTAATGGATGCCAGAGATGTCATCTTTACAGTCAATTTAGTGTTTGCATTTCGGGTAAAGAGGTGCCACCCAGGCTGCCCCCGGACACCTGCGCTTAACTCTGCCTGCTCTGTGTGTCTCGGCAGGTAAGAACTACATGGTTGAGGTGCAGCGCTGTGGCAGCCATACCAACAGAGAGTGTCACTGCATCCAAGGGATGTACTGCAACAGCACCCGCCAGTACACGTGCCGAAGATGCGTACAGTGCAAACAAGGAACCTTCATGGATGTCACGTCCCGGGCCGAACACTGCAAGCCGTACACAAAGTAAGTGCAAGGCGTGACCCCTTGCAGGTACCTGGGTCACACAGGGCGGGCAGTACAGACAGGACCACAGGGGGGCACCATAAACAGATAAACACATAAGCACCAGGGTGGACTGTGAAGGCCTCTAGGTGTTAACTTCCTCTCAGCTTCGTGGAAAGACTAACTGGGGTTAAACGCTTGCTTCACCATGGGGTTGGCGGTGGGGGTGAGTGCCTGTACTGGATGATACTGGCACTCACCAGAGCACTGTAACAGGTGGATCGCAGGGTGCACAGTCAGGTATGTCTCTCAAGTGTTTTACATAGTGAGTAATAGTACTTGAAAAAGATACAGAAATGAAGAATCATGTTTTTTATTGTTCAGTTATTGCTGATGTTTACCGACACATGAACATGTAAGTGTACATGTTTGGCCAGCCGTGCTCCTGCTTGTGCTCATGTTGGCGTGTTTGCGTTGCAGTTGCACAATGCTAGGGATGGTGACGATTAGAGAGGGCAATACGACCACCGACAATGTGTGCGGCCCAAAGACCACCCACTCACCTACCACTGCGAGCAAAAGTCCAGCTACGGGTATGTTGGTGGGTTGTCTTTCGTTCAGCTTGACATTATAATCACATTTGAAGAGGGAGGTGGTGATGATGCAGATAAAACAGAGACTCGGATCCTCAACCCATTTAAGCAGCGTGCCCCAGATGACCCTGGACAAGGACAAAAAATGTGTAATTACAGATGAAAGAAGAGAAAATCTGACTATAAATGTATTTTGACCCCCCCCCCGGCAATACTCAGAATCCAAACAGCAGCACCCTCTTCGGAATTAAACTTGCAAACTCTAGATTATAAGTAACTGTTACTCTTGTGTAAAAGACAAATTGGGCCGTGTGAAAAAGTAATTGAAGTGACCAGAATTAGTACTATAATCACATCACGAGCTGTGTCCCAGTTCAGGGGCTGCATGCTGCGAAGGACTTTATAAGTGTAGTTCTATACACGTTTTTGGGAGATACCCAAGTAGTCCACCAGGTGGCTCTCTATGATGAAAATGCTGTTTTAATGTCCTCAACTTGCTCACATACTGATGCTCTGCTATATTGTTTTTTTCTTTTTGTTTATCCATAGCCCGACAGTACAAAAACAGCACCCCCGGGGCTGTGACAGGGGGCCCTCCCTATTTTACAGACACCTCCAGCATAAATGCACAGGGCACCCCCTCTCCAGAAATATTGAAGGAGACGGACTCCACCCAGTACCTCTGGCTGGTACTTTTTGTGCTGCTGTTTTCTGCACTACTGGTCGCTTTCTTGAAGTGGAAGGGTGCCAAGCGGGTGCACAAGTACTGGCGTGAGTGCAGAGCACACGAGCAGGTCACCGGGGGACCTTCTCATCCGCACACAGACTCACCAGGCCTGTTGTTCTGTCAGATGGGTCCTGCTGTGTAAATGAAGCACTCACTACACCGCTGACAATAATGTCTGTATATGTGCAGGGGTGCAACACTCCGCTAACCCCCGGAACGCGTTTGTTATTATGGTCACGCACTAATGTATTATTTTTTTTTTTTTTCTTTTTCAGGACATTCACTTTCAAGATATGTGAGTACCATTCTCTATAAAAAGTGACACTTCTGATGCTTGATTCCGGGGCTTCCCGGATCGCCCCTTTTTAAGGTGCTTCTGTTGTGAGATGGGGCATTGCCCGTGGCAGGGGAGTCGAGCACGTCCCAGCCGCTCTGCCCCTCCGACTTTGTGTCCGTGTTTGTAAAGCAGCACAAAAACTGGCGTGTTCCCCCAGCAGGTGAGGGATGGGATGGGCCCAAAGGAGGAGCCTGAGCTGAGCCCTGGCAGCCCACAGCAGATTACCGTAGGCCACAACGGGGGCGGAAATTGCGTCAGTAATAACATGGGTGAGTCCAGCGTGCCCCCTCCCTTTGGCAGTGCGCTTCTGCCGTCTTCCCAACAGCCATGCAGCTTTGAGAGGGCCAGTTACTCCACAAGGTGACGCTGCGATAACACAGCTGGCTGGGTTGTAGTCTAGACAACTGTCAAGCCACTTCAGTCAGCATCTGACTGATCTTTGGAGTTCCTCCGATCCCGGCTGACCCTAGGTGCCCCCCCCTCTCCCCACTGGCCCTTGATGCCTCCTGCCTTCTCCATCTGGAGTTAAGCTAACAGCAATGTTCAATATTTTTGAGATTTTCTATGACTGACGTCTTAAACCTTCTGACCCTAAAGACTTAATTGATTTGGGTAGTTTAATGTTTTTTTATAGGCTGATGGGTATAGGCCTGGGGTGGCCAATCTTTTCTGCAACGGGTCGCTGTGGATGCTGGGTTTTGGGATAACCTTTAGATCAGCTGTTCAAAAAAAGGTGTGACATCTCTTCAGCCAATCAGCCCTCTAATTAGTAACCTGCACACACAAGCTTGACCACCCCTGTTATAGGCGAGGGGTTATGCGCCTCTTCTTGTGTAGATTATAAGCATCTGCTGAAAAAATACGTGTCTGAAAACAGGATACGATCATGACATTGGCTTATCGCAAAAACAGCAATGTCATTTCCGGCAGCTTCAAATGTTGCTTAATCGAGGTTATGGAACAAGGCCGTCTTGCCAATAAAGCATATTGTGTAAGGTCAAAGGGGGAGCAGTGAGGAGAAGTGAAGGAAGACAGATAACACAGGCAGCCTGGTGGGGCTGACCACCGAAAAGTCCCCGGGTCGGGACGGGGGGGGGGGGGGTTAAATCGAGGGGCTTAAAATATAAATCATGAGATGCTAGGTGTTGAAATAGCTGTTTTGGGGTGGATTGGGCACGGGTGAATGGGGTAGGCGTGTTTAAAGCCCCAAACCAAGGAG
>JAODKM010000118.1:22398281-22409094 GCA_026780845.1 Petrocephalus sullivani
GCTGTGTCACCAGGTCCCTATAGACCCCAGGTTACTATCCGTGCACCATGCTTCCAGCTGTGTCACCAGGTCCCTATTGACCCCAGGTTACTATCTGTGCACCATGCTATAAGCCGACTCATTGTTCTTGATGAGGCCAAGAACTGTGGTGTTATCAGCACACTTAACAAGCTTGATGGCTGGATGGTGTGAGGTGCAGTCATTGGTGTAATGGGAGAACAGGTATGCAGAAAGAACACAGCCTTGTGGAGCACCGGTGTTGGTGGTGAGGTGGGCAGACAGGTAACTTCCAAGTCTAACCTGCTGGATTAAAAAAATATATATCCATAACCCAATCACTGATTGGTCATTCCGTGCCTGCGAATCAGTGCTTGGGGACAGCATCTTGTTCAGGATACCTGCCCCATAGTGATTGTTTTGAATGTTTTCCAGCCAGCTGCAGAGTACCTGGTGGTAGAATTGTTCTACAATCTGATTTATATCCCACTTTCACTGATTTAATGGCCTTCTTGAGATCTTGTCCAGCTAGCCTGAATGTTTCCCTGTCACCTTCTCTATAGACTCTTTCTTTGTGACACCTTAGTTCTCTGAGATTTTTCGTAAAACAGGGCTTGTGATTATTGTATCTAGTGAAGGTCTTGGTTGGGAGACAGACCCATTCACAAAAGTATGTATGAACAAAAAGTATTGTGGTTGTCCTCAGTACCACTTAGGGAATCCCATTCAGTGGACTCCAAACAATCCTGGGGCATGACAGTTACCTCTGGAGTCCATTTAACTTTAACTGTTGTCCTAGTTGGTTTGGCCCTTTTCATTTGCACCATCTGTACTAAGCAGTGGTCAGAAAGTCCAAGACGTGCACAGAGAATGGAGCAGCGTATGTAACCAGTAGTCTGTAGCCCAGCAGTCCATGTTATAGGTAACAGGAATTGGAATCGCCCATCAACATAACAACCAAGTTAAGTTGTGAGTTTTCGATAGAGCAGATTTTCTCAGCCAGCAAGCGCTGTGCGTCATGGATGGTGGCTTCTGGGGCAGTGTAAACCCCCGTGAGGATAACAGATGAGATTTCTCTCAGGGAGTAGTAAGGTCTGCACTCAATGAATATTGTTTCCAGGATACTGCAGCAATGTTGGTATATTTTTACTGCATCCACGCACGACATGCTGTGAATATAGAAACACAAACATCCTCCCTTTGATTTCCCACTCTCCGCGGTCAGTATGGAAAACCACAACTAGCTTTGTTCATTTTTGTTATGAAACTGGCAGACTGCATCAAGCGCTTGAGGTGGCTGTAGTTTACGTCTCATGCCGCTAGAGGTGAGACGGCACAGTGCGACTGATTCTTTACACAGCAGTCGTAAAAAAAAAAAAAAAAACCGCCAAGCAAATCAGGGAAAAAGCAAAGTGTGACTGCTGACCTTCTAGGGTGGCGATCCAACGAAGCCCGCGTTACACTGCTGTCAGGTGTGGCCCACAAATACTCGGCCATCTGTGCAAGACATGCAGAATGCAAGTGAATATTCAGCACGGCAGGGAACGTGCTTACCTCACAGCGCTCACAACTACAGCAGAAAAAAAAATTGAGAAAACGAGATTAGATTGATTGGTATTTTATATGCACAGAAGTAAAGGACATGGAAAGTACCATCCAAATCCTGTACATCCTGGTGTACTCTTTGGAATGAAAGTCAGTACTGCCCAAGCCAACTTTCTATTTCTTTTAATTGTAGATCATTTAAAAAAAATTCCCCTGGCCTGACAATTTCAGCAATGTGCCTGTCCCCCCCTGCACAATCTATGACATAAAAACCCCAACAACAGGCTGAACCTCTGACTTTTTCAATCACTGGTTCTGTTGCTCATAATCCAGTCATTACTAAAGGTGAAATTAAATTAAAATTTCTGCAGAGCTTCATATGTGCCATTTTTTTAAACACGAACACATTCTCACTCATTTTGACCACTACAAACGTCGCTTGGTGGAAATGATTTTCCTTTATGTTCTATGGCCTCTGATTGTGAAAGTGTCATCTGTGAAAGTCATTTGCCTGTGTTGCCGTGTACCTTAGGCTTGACTTTTACACCTTAATTCGATAGAGCATTTTCGGAACAACAGGCCAGAGTTATAAAGTAGATCAGTGCAGGAGGCCAGGCCGGATGGGAAGGTGAAGTAGAATATAGGAACTCAAACCTAATTTTATATGGAAAAGCCGAAAAAAAATGTTAATGGTCTGGCTGCTTTATTCCCATGTCCACACCAAAACAGACCAAATAAACCACCCCAGGGCTTAAAAGTTAAACAAGCTAGGCTGTGCGTTTCACTGTTTTTACTATGGCAAGGACCCTTGAGTGATTCCTTCACCAGGGTTTTCACTGTGTCCTTTTAGGAAGCTGTGGATGCTGACACGCTCCCCCTGGGCTGTGGATCACTCGGCTGGATCCTCTGTCACTTACAAACACCAAACCGGGCCACAGCAGTTCATTTAGAGAGCCTTCTGTCGAGGCCTTCTTGGAGAACATGCTAACTTCAGTACATCATATCGCTTTTCACCACTTCCTGTGTCATTGTGGAGGCAGGAAACTTTTCTTTCTCAAGTTCAGTCGGCCACTCTGCTTACAGCAGAGGGTATATAAAACCAACCTCATGTTGACTGGAGATTGGAACTGCAGCTTTCTGATAGGAGGCTTGTAGGGACATTCCTCCAGGAAAGTCTAAGGAAATCGTGTCCGCAAAAGTGCCTGAAAAGTCGGGCGCTCTCCTTCAGTCACTGGGTTTTACCTGCTTACCAAACTCTGTGAAAAACTTCTGGGGACCATCTAAGGCTGAGCAATAAAATGATAGGGATAATTATCACAGCGTAGTTTCCCTGGCAGGGCAACTCACCAGGAGAGCAGATCCCACCAAGTCCAAAGCTTCCCGTCCAGTAAGTGTAATCCAGTGAAATCCAAAATGAAAGTCCACAGTAAAGTTCAGTCCACAAAAAATCAGCACAATAATAATCCAAAGAAGCATGGGAGCGGTGGCGTTTTGTCGACCCTGACTAAAAATAACATAACTACCTCCGATTTATAATACGTGAAATGCAGTTTTTTGTCATCTGGTTTCTTCAACTTTCAAAGACCAGCCTTGAAACAGGAAAGAAAGAATGATTTAACATTTACCATGATAATAATGATAAAGATATCATGATTGATAACGACTGATATGAAATTTTTTGTCGTGGTGACATTTTTGGTCATTTCGCCCGGCCCAAGGACTATCACACAAGTAGAGGCCTGAATTCCTCAAGGCCAGTTGGAGTCCCCGTTCTCATGGAGATTGTTTGTGTTTTCCTTAACCTTCTGTGTCCTTGTTTAATGGTGCTGTGCGCTCACCCTTCTGCAGGTCTGTGCTCTGCCATATCCACCAGATGGTGACTCCTGCAAAGAGGGCAGTTATTTGGATGAAGACTTGAACCTGTGTTGTCGGATGTGTCCTAGAGGTAAAACAGGCAGGCTCCTGACCTCTCGTGTGATTGCCTGACTGCACCCCTCCTGTAAACACCTGCATCTGCGTGTCTGCAGCTTTCCACCAAATGAATTAGTGATGATGTGTTTTAACCTCGTGACTTCATAAACTGCAGAGTCATGCCAATCATGTTGTCCTGGTCACCTTACCCAGAATACCCACCAACAGCCCATGGAAATCCCAAATAGAAAATGGAATTTTTTAAGTAACCTGCGTTTCTTCTGTCTCATTTTTTTTTCTTTTATTTTCACAGCGAACATAATGTGCTGCAAACTGGGAATTACCCTTGTAGTGTTTTAGTTGTTACTAAATGAATCAATTTGTTGCATGTTGATGGACACTGTCATGCCTTAAGCCCTTGTTGACTTTGCTGGGCCTGTAATTGATGGTTCGCTTCCGGCAGCCACTCGCAGACCTGCCCACATTTGACCCCTAGCATTTGACCCCTAGCAGGAGAGAGTGTGCAGCTCACGGCACCCACTTGTTTCATGAGTGCGTACAGCTCTAAGGTTGGCACGCTGAGCTCAGAGAAGAGAGAGCGAGCGCGAGCGCGTAGGCCGTGTCACGAATGACATTTTCAGGGGAACTCCACAGAGGAAGTAACTTGACGTCTCTTATTGAACGTCAGGATAAACATGAGCGGCTGAAATACACTCGTATAAAAACACATGCACTACCTATCACTAATAATAATAATAATAATACATTTAACTTTCAGTCACTATATATGCTCATTTATTTCCTGTTTCTGTGGTTCTAGGTTTACGTTCTTCAGTCCAGAAATATTGATGTCTCTCTGGCGGTGGTTACCCAAGAGCTGCTACAGTCTGCATACAGTTATTTCATTGTGTAGAACTCCTAGACTTGCATTTTCTCGGGGAACAGTGCATATGTTCGTTCTCTGCCATCCATGGCCTGGTGTTCCAATGTTCCCCCTCTCAGTTTGCACGTTACCCAGTCACTCCCAATTCATTCCAGGCTTCCGCCTGAAGACCCGGTGCACCCAAGAGACAGACTCCATCTGCGATCCTTGTCGGTCAGGAAGCTACAGCAGCAAGATGAGCTATGCAAATTGTTTCAAGTGTCTGAAGTGTAATACAGGTGGGTGTCCAGCGAGAAGGAATGCAAGCAGGTCATGGCTTTAGCTCGTCACAGCACCAGACTTCTGCATCTGCAGATTTCACCCAGATTCGTGGGAACTTATTTTGAGAAAAGTCCCCAAAGTAACAGTAATAATAAAACAGCAGACACTGTGATAGTGTCCACACAAAACTCATCAGTATTCAATTTTTTTGCTGTGTTTTGCTTCAAAACAAGTTAAATTAGGGACCATTAATCACATCATAATGAGACTCAAAAGCAAGCGAGAGTGACAAAAATTCAAATGTGTGTGTGTGGAACATTCCTGAGATGGGGAGTTTTGTTTTTCTTTTTCAGAACACAACTTAGTTTATAAAAAGACCTGCACAAGCACAGAAGGGGCAGTGTGTGCTTGTAGAGAAGGGTGGTACTGCACAATGGAGCAATTGGGGTCATGCACGGCGTGCCAGCGCTACACCAGCTGCCCACCTGGACATGGAGTCAGCAGGAATGGTAATGAGGAGCTCTGGGGGGGCTGCTCTTAGAAACCAAAGGGAGGGAATCACCATAATCTCTGCTGAGGGCATCTGACAGGAGACAGAGGTGCATACATACAGAATCTGAGAGGTAGACATCAAAGCCAAGGACCACACAACAGAGAACAAATGTTACAGATTAGAGAAGAGAACTTCTGGTCAGAGGGAATGAGTAGTGTATCTGAAACATGACAGCTGAAGGAATAGCTCTTACTGTAACAGCAGTGTATGGCTCAGTGTGCCGGAGATTGGAAGGCTGCTGGTTAAAGCCCCGCCTTGGCATGTCTGTGGGCCCTTGAGTAAGGCTCTTGATGCCTACATCCCTGGTGGCTGCTCTTCACAGCTAAGCTTGCACTCATGGAGTGAGTTTCGGGGGATGTGAAAAGAGAATTTCCCTACTGGGATCAGTACAGAGTGCCTATTATTATGCTGAGTCCTTCCAAAACCCATGGGTTGCAAATCAGCAGGCGTTGTGTTGCACCAGTGCTGAGTTTACTGTGATGGTGATCAGTGTGTGTGTGTGTGTGTTTGTCAGGAACGTCGGCCTCTAATCTGGAATGTGAGGTGTGTGGCCCCGGGACCTACTCTGACAAAGATTCCTGCACCCAACAGTGCCTGAAGCACACTGAGTGAGTATAAACTACAGGGGTAACACACTGGAGAACCTGCTACCATGAATGCAGGTCATGGTGCCCCCCCCCAAAGCCAGTTTCTACCATCTTGTCGATCATGCAGAGTCGACCAGTAGTGGGAGTTTGCAGAAAATATTTCTGTGAGTAATATAATTTGCATTTTCCCATTCACTTGCTACCTCAGGTGGGTATGTAAATTCCTCCCCTCAGCAAATATGCTCATATCTAAAGCAAACGGCCATGTTGTAAATGAAAAATGAATGTTGTTTTACACAACTTAAATTAAGCAAGGGGTCTAACAAAGTACAGGCGACAGATGATAATGCTGCTTTAAGTGTCCACATCCCTCCAGCATAAGCTGTCAGAAATGTCCCCTGTGAATCAGTCACCAGCTGGTATGAGAGCGTGCCTTTTTACCACGAGGAGCAGTAATGTGTTTCAGCACGTCACACGCTTTCCTTTCTATATGTGTGACTCTGGTGTTTAGGAGTTAACAAAACACACCGTTTAAGCTGCAGTGTGTGTGTCTCTCTCTCTTTCCTCAGCTGTGCATCCCAAGGGAAGGCTGTTCATCGCCATGGCAACAGCACAGCAGACACAGTGTGTGGCAGTGCTCCCCTCACTTCCACAACCCCCCATTTGCCGAATACGGTGCCAGGTAGCATCCGACTTAGCAGTCCCTACTCAGCACCCACAAGACGTACTGAGCCCGTTCAGAAGCCTCAAGGATCCCAGCTTGGCATCAGTAAGCTGTACTGACAGCGCTCACCTGACACACAGCACTGTAACGCTGAGCATTCCGGGTATTTCTTACACAGGGAGGGACGCCGACTCCGGGAAAGACTGCAGGAGATCCTGTGCTCTATATTTGACTCAGCCTCCATTTTAGTCAGCTCAGTGCAACTTAAGAAGACGTTTTGGGTTTGGGTGTTAATGCGTCCCATCGAATCTAATGGAGACTATTGCTATGCATTGCAAAGCTGCATGCACCGCATTAGACGATTAAACATCAGGCACAAAATAATGAAAAAACAGAGGGAATTATTATAATTATTATAATATAGTCATAATTACATCTTAGGATTCTTAGGATAGTTAAAAAAGCGGAACCGGAAGTTCTTCCGGGGTTTCCCAAATGTAGGAGCTTAAGCGGGCCTCTGTCTGCGTGTCTCTCACAGCTGCTGCCTTTGCGATATTCGGAGCCGTGCTTGTGCTCGTCACCATCATAGTCATCGCCTTGTCCTGCAGGATAAAAGGTACAGTATGCACAGCCCACCCACGCATGGCAAATAAGCGCCAATAACCTACTCCTGAAGCTTCACCGCAAGCCCCCCCACGCCCTTCAGCAAACGCTCTGCCGGCCTTCAAAATGTAAATCTATTTTAAGTGCAAGTATGTCATAAAGCTCTTACACGCAGTGGAAATTCCACAAAGCAACTGCTGTTTACAATACTCTACACCAACTGACCTTTCGTCCCTCACAACAGGTGGAAGGAACACTGACCAGGAAGTCAGTAAGGTAAATTAACCTGTTTTCTCAAATCAAATCCATATTCAACATTTGATATATATCAGGGGTGTAATAATGCAACCTTAAAGAAGCAAATAATGCAACAAAAAAGAAACAATCTGTCTGATTTTTTTACTCTGATATGTGTGGGTAGCCTACTGAGTAACTCAGTGATATGTTCATTCAGCAGCAGTCTATTCTAAACAATTATTAGCAAAGATAAACCTACTTCCTTTTACTTAATGAATGGCTTCAAACTGAATTTCAAATTGCAATGCAAAGCTGTAACCGGTGAGCAGAGAGTGCCTATCATTATCATTATCAAGACTCGCTGCATTTTTCATCAAGAAATTTGCAGTAGTTCTCAAAAGATGCTTTGGATTTAAGCGTTACATACAAGCATTAAGTGCATTTATCATATATGTTTAACCTGCACAGCTAGGGGGAGTCTGGGTTTTCCACTTGTGTGTCTATAAATATGTAAATGTGAATATTCAAATGTGGCCTTCAGAGTGTTAATTTGTAAGTGCCCACATTTTCCTTTTTTCCCTCTCTCCTGATCCTGCATGATTGACCCATCGACAAAATTCCATCACCAGAAATTCCTACCAAGGAACGAGGAGGCCAGGGATCAGTCGTTCTCCTCCAGCTCCAGCCAATCAGAATCCAGCCATGGAGTATGGCTGGGGCCGGTATCCATGGACAAAAACAAACTTAACGTCAGCTTCACGACCACCATCAACCTGCTTCAGGGAGCTTCCACCCAGCCCCAGCCCATCTCCCCACTCTCGCCAGAAGCAGTGCCCCCTGAAAAACCCACCGAGGAGGACTCTAGCTACTCCTTGTCCCAAGAGGAGATGCTTGACACACTCCAGAAGGACGAGGGCTTAGAGGTGCCAATGGCAGTGCAGGAGAGCGGGAAGGTTGTGTGCTGACAGACATGGTGAGGGGTGGGCTGGGAGTTGATTGGGACGTCATTGTTGCTCTTTGTTTCGACAGTGTCTCAGGGAGTCCCTAGCATTCTCTCAGTTCACCTCACCACACAGGGATTGGACCAGCAGGGACAAGGGGTCAGACGAGGCAGGGGAGGCCATGGGGCTAGGCCCGGCCTTTCAGCTCATTGGTTACCCTCTTGAGTGCTGAGGCCACTGCCGGCTTGCGCTACCCCCGTCACAGTGCTGTCCGCTGCAGAGGCTGCTCTTACCTCCTGTCCAACAGCCTAAGCTGCCACACGGCCCTCAGCCAGCCAAAGACACCATAACACTGGTTGTCCCTGACCTGTGGACAGTTCCAGGGTCCGTGGAGGTGACATTCATGCAACGATTTTGGAATTTTATATCTCTTTGCCACTTGCGCTTTGAGCCTTTTCTAGATACAGCTACATGATACTGAGAAACAATTAGCTGACATTATTTTTGTCTTATTATTTTTGTTTTTAGTCAGACAGCTGGTGATTGGTTAGATTGTCCTTTGGTGGACTGGCAGTCCCGACAGAAGTATCCCCTAGCCTGCACCTCACCCTTTCGGGGTCGGCTTCCGGTCCTCGTGGCTCTGTGAGGATAAGATGTTGTTGAAAAACGAGAGGTTTTTATCATCAAAGTGGAGTGTAAGGAAAGGAGGTTTGGTTAATACTGTAACGACCGTCACGTAAAACATTTTTAAAGAAATTAACATCTTTGACGTGTAAGCAGCGTTTTTTATATGCAAATTGCACTGATTCATTCTTCTTCGGAAGGCAAGATGAATGACCGGTAGAAGATGTGTCAAAAAATGTGTCATAGACATTTACATTCAATTTCATTTGTAACGCTTAACGCTTACTGTAGTAACTGCAATGGATTGATTCTGGCGGCATCTTGTGGCCATATGTATGTAGTACGCTTTAGTATGCTGTGTACCGCCTTTTGTAAAGTGGACCCTCAATCTTAACGTTTAGAATGTAACCTCTTTTTAAGACTCGTGAATCATCAGCCCGTTATCGGACACTGGTATTGTAGTATTTTGATACTACTTCGCAGTAGTTTTGTGAAAGTATTTTTGTTTCTGTAAAATATTAATGTTAATAATTCTATGAGATGTTTTATATCAGCACAAGGTGGAAGCAGTAGTTGTAATCCCCCTGGTATAGTATTGTAATATATTTTATATATCTTTTATAGCTCTTTATATATATTATATATATAACCAAATATCCACCTAATGATGACTGATAATCTTTTCTGTATATTTTTAGATTTAAATTTAGCATCACCTTATATATAAGGAAGGGAGACACAGATTTCAAAGCTAAAAAGAAATGCTAAAAAGTTGGAAGGGGGAATCCTAATCCTGAATCATGATGTACTGTTTTTGTTCACTGCTATCTCTCCTTTTGCCAGAGTATTACTTATTGATTTTGATTTTAAATTATGGTTTATATAGTAGGTGTTATCAATATGCAATATGATACTCATTTGTGAAGGCCTATTTAATGGTTTTCTGTTCTTTTGATACAAACACTGACTGAGCAATCAGATCTTTGTATACAAAACGTACCTCGTTATCATGGGTTATGACAGGAAACCCGGCCATGCACTATAAAGCTAACCAGCTCTCTACAAAGGAGGAACGCGTTCCTGTGGTTATTCTGTAGGCCTGAGCTGTCTGGGACAGATAAGGAGACATTGCATTATTGCTTTCTGCGAAAGTTAGGGTAAGAGGTGACTAAGACGTTTGCAGCAAATCTGATTAACAATCAGCGTTCCAACAAAAACTAGAGACTGTGTGTCTACTTGTGGTTTTTAATCAGAAAAGCCACCAAGGATCTTTTTAAATTTGTGGATGTCATCACCGAAAAGGACGTATGTGTCTCTGACCTCGTAGATAGCAGAAGACCTTGTAGATAGCAGAAGGTCTTCACTGGATGCTTGACCGGGAACCTGAAGGAACTGCTTTATCGTTCTGGGGAACCTGGTCCTTCTGAATCCTCTGGCAGCACATTGCGCTGCGCTTTGGCCAGCAGTGGCAGCCTGAGCCTGCAGTGCTCGAGTCCCCTGGAAGGACTGACATGAGTAGCAGTCTTTTTTCGCTGGACTGTGATATTATCTTTTCTGTTTGGTCACTCTGAGGAAACGACTGCATAAACGACTGTGTTTATCACATACCTTACATTCTCTTCTCGCCATTGTAAATCTTACGCATTGTAATTATTCTCTGTCCTTGTTATGTTTGGCATGGTGTCTCCAGCAGTAGCGCACTGTACAAACAAAAATTTCCACCAGCCTTAGTCATGTGACAATAAAGATTCCGATTCGGAATACAGTGGTCCCTCGCATTAACGCGGTTCACCGTTTATGGCCTCGCAGTTTCGCAGATTTTTTTTTGTGCAATTTTGCATTTTTTACTGCGCATTGTGTTCTGCGTCCTGATTAGCGCATTGTGTTCTGCGTCCTGATTGGCTTAGACCATTGTCAATCAATCTCCTCCGTGCCGTGTCTCCCGTACAGTACAGAATGCGTTCAGCTTGTCAAATTCACATAAATCTTCGATCGCTAGCAGTGTGA
>JAODKM010000118.1:22410888-22423269 GCA_026780845.1 Petrocephalus sullivani
AAACATCTATAATAATTGTAAAAAATAAAGCTGGCTACTTCGCGGATTTCGCCTATTGCGGGTTATTTTTAGAACGTGACTCCCGTGATTAATGAGGGATCACTGTATACTTATTGCCTGTCGTTAAGCCTGGTGTGGCCTTGTGGCGTTATGGGCAGGATCCCAGTGGCCCGACAGATTTGTGGGCCCACAAAATTTAATACTGTAGGGGACCACGGATCTCTAAAATTCATCTTGCTGCCCCCCCACCTCCTCCAGCCAATCAGCAATATTTTATATTTTTCGCTTGGTATGTATGTGTGGTGGGCCTGCCTGGAAAAAAGCCCATTAATCGCAATTTGTCCAGTATGTCCAAATGAACTACTCCCTGCTAGTACTGGTTTGACTGGTCTGCCTGTTTCAGCGTGTTTTGCCTGCAGATTGCCGCTTCGTCTCTCTGCATTGGCCAAGTTTGCACAAACAATGCATGTCTTCTTACTGTAGCTATGAGTGTGCAATTGCAGACCGCAGATGCATCCCCCTCCCAAATCTTCACACACTTGTGAATGACACCTTTTCACTGCTGTGATGTGGTTGCTGTCACAGGGGAGTTCAGAACTCAGCTACTGTGACAGTCTTCGACACTCAGTCATGTACAGTATTTTTGATCAGGAAAAACCAAACGTCAAAGGACCTTGATGTGGGAGTTTAAAAGGGGGGGGCAAGTTATTCAGAAAACTCTCGCTGTGCTTTTGCATGACAGGAAATGTATATTTTTTGCATTTGATGAAACCCGTAACCCACTAACCTACATGCATCAGATGATGGGCGGATATGACATGTAGCCTCGTCTCTTGCTAACATCTTTTCACCGTGATCATATTGCCCTGGTTCTGAAGGACTTGTGCTGCAAGTCACTGGGACAGTCAGATGTTACAATAGTAAAGCTGTGTGTTGGAATGGTTGTACTGCTCGACGTCTCCCGAAAAGTGCTGCCTTTCAGTTTGCACACCTGGGATTTTTTCTTCTTTTGCTAAAAGTACAATATTTGCCTATATATCATAAATAAATTACCTCCTTTCTCACAAAATCCATAGAGGAGCAATAAGTACCGTTGGTCAATGCAGAAAGGATGCTTAGATTTGTTACTGCCGCGGCCTGATTCGGTTTGATGCAGCCAGGGAGAAACATGCTATAAGTCATGCTCTTCAGCAAGGCTCCTCAGAGACGTTTCTAGACCCAGGTGCTCAGCGGCTATAGAAGGGACACTTGGTATCTGCAAAGCTCATGCACAAGTTTCACATTAAACGGTTTGGGTGAAACGGGAAGATACTCGCCCCCCCCCCATGCACGCCTGCAGCCTCGGCTGGAAGACGACGATGCTGCAGCAGTTTGGATCTCCACAGTTACTGAAGGAGTACATGACAGACAGATGGCAAGTATCTGATGCTGAAACTGCAATTGTCATGTAAAGAAAGGGGCAGTTCTGGGAGGGGGTAGGGTGGCCAGCACCCCCATGACAACATGCATGGGCCCCACGTGCCCCCTTGAATACATATGCTACTTCAGTCTGAAATAAATGTTAGTTTTTACCTGATTACTTAGGCACTATCTTTGAAATTGTAGGCAATTCTTGCAAAAATGCTACACACTAACCACAAAACTTTACACCCAACCAGCAACACAAACATGCTCCTAGTGTAGTTAGCCTTTAATGTTTCTAGTGCTTTAATTATAACATGCCGTACCTGTTCCTTGTTGCCCTGAGTACTTGTGATTGGTTTATTGAGTTATCGTTCTCACATGTGCCTACTTTCGGTCTATTTATCTATTGCTGTTACCTTGTATAGCTGTACTGATTCCTTGTGGCGTACAGTTCCTGTGGACTTCCCTGCCTTTAGTATTGTCTTCCCCTGTTGCTCCCTGCTTTCATTTCAGTTTTATTTTGACCCTTCATGGTCCCATTTTTATTGTTTTGGTTGGTGCCACTATGAGGATTTTGTCTTCAGCCACTTCCCTGCCGTAACGGATGTGAGGTCTGAAAGTAGTGTTTGGTTTTGAGCATAGATTATTTCTGTAAGACGAATCAAAGGTTTTGTGAATGTTTGAAAATTTGTGTTTACAGTTTTAAGAAAAGGTTTCAGGAGATGTATTTTAGCAATTCAGAAACTAAATTTGGGGGGGGTGGTGAATATAGTAAACAAAACAATTATGTTGGCATGGCATCCTGTCTTTGGTCTGGGTCGGGCCAAAGAATCTCATCAATGTCACAGGCTATAATAGCCCTAGGGCAGCAGCGGGCCAAAAAGCCCTTTGCATGCACCTACTCCTGACAGGCCTCATCTGAAAAGAGTAAAAGGCCTCTTCCATGGCCTGGAGGAGGTGAACGTAGATCTAGGAGTCCTGGTCGTAAACCTATCACTACCATGCCAAATAAAACTCCTCTATGGGGTTTAAAATGGAAAATATGCATCTACTGCAGTGCAATGGAGCAAACGCTACGTGTTGTAACAAGCACGGAGTACAGCACTCTAAAGTTAGCGTAGAGAGCGTTATGTAAAACACCTGTTTTCTTCTCTGAAGGTTCATATTACACAGGTGACCATGAAGAGGCTCAGGATTGGCTGTACTCATCTTCATCGTTCAGATCTTTCTGGATCCATTGTTCCAAAAAGCAGTTGAAAGGCCCATGCCCTTTCATGTGTCTATTGAAGGTTCTGATTAGTGTGTTAACAATTGTCTCTCGCCAAACAGTTTCTCTCCACTTCACCTTGACACATTTAAAAGCATTTCTTTCCTGGAACAATAGTTCCTCTACATTGGTGCAGTCTGCCCTCTGGTGATCAGATATTGGTTGTGTTAGGCGCCCAACTCCGCATATTGGACGCTCCTGTGACTTTACCGAACAGCTGAAAAATGGACCAATCATTACTCATTCCCTACCTTCTTTGTGATGTTAAACATGACTTAGTGGCAGCTCCTTCCCGATGTTTGAGACTACAAGTTTAAAAATGATTTGGCTACCTAATGCCAAGATAAACATGAGCTCATGTGACTGCCGGAAAATTACCGTGCCTGCAGCACGAACGCATTTTGAAACTCATTGTACTGGAGGCTGACTATCATTTCCTGGCCAAAGAAAGCAAAAGCAGGCTGTGAGCAAGATAAGAAGACCTTTGATGCAAATCCTTATTCCACTGAACGCCTGTGGGCTGGGCAGCATGTTTTAAGTGCGTAATCAGCGTGAAATCAGAGATCTACGGTATTTAACGGTGACCGAAATGCAGTACAACACGAAGACGACGTACATTTGCGCTTCCGTTTAAGTCGCCATTGATTTATAGTAGGGGCGTAGTTTTAGGTATGGATGGTAGAAACATGTCCCGACCAATAGTGTGGGAGTATCGTGTGCATTTAGGGGCAGATCGAGGCTCGGAGCCAATTTGGTTCCTACCAATGCTGAGAGCACTAAAGCTGCAGTTTTGTCGAGTAATTTCCTATAAATTTTAACTCCTTTCGGCCAGGTGTTTGTGTTTAAATAACCATGAACAGCACACCTCCATACCGGAACTTCAGTTAAATCCTCAGACCCAGCTTTGCACCTATCTTTTGGCTGGTCACCTCCTGCTAACTATGACTGCTCTTTGCACGGTTGTCAAAATCTATACAAGGTCACAGCTAAGCCCCTGCAAAAGACCCAGTTTTTCTGGTTATTGCTATGACCTACTATGAAACTGTCTTTTGTCCTCATTTCTATGCTCTGACACTATCAGTATACTTTTCACTTACCTGCACTTATTCATTTGCACTGAGCTTTTACTTGTTACACACCACTAAGATCACAAAGAATAAGTTTCTACAGAGTGACCTCTCAGCTGTAGTTAACCCTTGCGTAGGCTTTGTGCATGCATGTCATGTAAAATAAGCATTCCTGTGCCATACAGCCCTCTTGCAGCATGGGACAGGTGACGGGAGCATATTGGGGAATATTCCTGGGTGGCGCTGTTGAAGCCACAATACCTTGGACCCGCGATCTCTGGAAGAATTGGGCCGATTATATCCTGCATGCTGAAGTTTAATGGCACAATTCGATTTCACGATAAGGACTTTTACTGGCGCTGGCGTCTGGGGCATTCTCCAAAAATAGCTAAACTGACCTGCTTTTATCACTTCTGCAAAAGCGTCTCTGCAAAGTGGTAGCTTACATACTCTGTTTCTGTCAGACCAGTTTCAGTGAGTTGCCAGAATTCTCATATGCTAGGCAAAGTGTTGAAACCGGCTGGTGGGCTCAGGGATGGGCTGAGATTAAAAAATCTACTGCCTGAACTTTGGGGTCACCCTCGATACTACCTGGCCCATATACCTATTGGTCCCTTAGGAAAATGCTAAATGACCAGTGCAGGTTTGGTGGGGTACCATCTCTGAGAGCAATGCATCAGAGAGCAAGCCACCACAGCACCTACAGTCGCTCATTCATGTCCGGACACCGGAGACAGTCGAGCGAATCTCCTGCACCTGCTCGCCCCATACCGGGCCAGTCCAGCAGGGGGAGGCAGAGGGCTAGCTATGGGAATATGAGACGACGCGGTTTCTCAGCGTTATCCATTCGCTTATCTATACCCAGGGGTGTCAGGGAGGCATGGATACTGCGGCTGATTCAGGGGGCCCAGCACTATATAGGGGCCTTTTTCTGTGTTTAACCAACGTTGCTCTCACGTAAAATGGGAAAATTAACAGTGATGGCAAATCAACCTATTTTAAAGGATGAAAGACAGGTGAATGTAGACCTGCGAGTTTATTTTGAAAATATGCTATATAAAAAAAATCCTCCACACTGGTAACACACAAGCTGCGAAAACCAAGAGCTGGCTATTATTTGCTAAATTATAACTAATGGATGGATATCTGAACGTTGGTCTATAACGCTATATAATATGAGCTAGGTGAGAGACGACACCGTCACGAAGATCGTATAAAGAGCACTTCATTTCCTCCCGTAATTATACCTAAAGGTAACGTAATTAAGTATTTTCATCCATTCTCTGGTAGCGTATAATCCTGTCGTTATACTTCTGTTCGGATATAAGAATAACGCTACAGGCAATTCATTGCCAGAAGATAGATCTTTTGATTAGAACGATTGCATTTTCATATAGTGACAGATTTGGTAAGGTTCCATAGTGGGCAGCATGATTCAGACATTCTGTGACTTTGACAGCATATTTTTATGCCTGTTGAACAGTTTTAATATTGGACACTAAAAGCGGATTTGAACACACAGTATGAGTGTTTTTATAAACAGGTCGAAAGCAGTATTTATAATAATTTCGACATAATAATGTCCGACCTGTGCATTTTTCGATCCCTTTTTACGCGGGTTTACCCTGTAAGTAAGATGGATGTAATAAGTACGCCAACTGCGTAAAATAGCTACAACGGCTGAACATGTTCTATTATGTTTGACTGCAATAAAGAAAAAGTAATTAATGTTGTTGTTGTTGTTAATAATAATAATAATAATAATAATAATAATAATGGTAGTAGGGCCGCCAGATGGTGTAGAGGTTAGTGCAGTTCCGTCATTTCTTGGGCTGGGGTTCGAATCTCTGCCATAGATACATGTGTGCAGAGTACGTAAAAACATGCAGAGGTATCAGATTTCCCATAGGTGTGCATGTATGAGCCCAGCTTAGGGTTAGTTCCCTGCCTTGTGCCCATAGGCTCTGGATCCCCTGGGACCCTAAATAGGATGAGCAGTTAGAGAAGCTGGGTGGATAATAATTTATTTAGCAGATTATGTGAAAGCAGGGTTGGACAATCCCTGGAGCAAATGAAAAGCAATTTTCTAAAATTTGACACCCAATGACCTAAAGTCAGGCTTCTTTATTAAATGTTAAGGAATTGGCAACCAAAACCTCACTCAATCCTAACGTAATCCAATGAAGAGCTTTCATAACGTTCCAAAACTCATCAAGTCCACAGAAATTTTCTTGAAAACATCTACTGTGGATGAAGCATATATTGTGATTCTTCTCATCATTTGGCAGTTATGAGCGTCACTCAGGGGTCCAATAGCAGAGCCACGCTGCAGATTATGGGATTTGAACCAGCAGCCTTCCCATTACAATACGACACCCTAACCTACTGAGCCACACACATCAAACAGAGATGCAAAAAATATTGGTGATCCTAATAAATACTACATACCTCTTATTAGCCCACAAAGCCGCAAGCGTAAAATAAATTGACAATAGTAAATATTTCTACTTCTACCTTCCATCAGTGCTTATTCAGTTCAGTCACAGAAATCCTTGGAGCCCATCCCAGGAAGATGGAGGAATCCTGGATGACATGCCACTTCCTGACAGGGCGCTCACACACTCACATCAATAGGCAATTCATCTGTCTGCACTTTTTGGGCTGCAAGGGGAAACCTTTGCAAACACAAAAAAGGAAACTCACAGAGCTAAGTGCAAGATTCAAACCACAAGCCCCAGAGGTAGGAAGCTTCAGTGTTAGCCAATGAGCTGTTTAATAAATTTATGGGTTGGTACAATAATATAGAGCTTATTATTCTTTCTAAGGAGTAGTATTCTACGGGGGCCTATTCAAGTAAGATGTATTTCGGTTGTTTTGAATATTGATACAAAATACAATATCCAGCAACCAGCGTCACATCTAGTTTAGAGCAACTTGAATCGCAGGGTCTGGTCGATCAACAACTCAATCTAATTCATTAAGAGCTTGATGGGAACAAAAACACAGCAGATATGATGTGCCACTGGGACTAAGGACTGCTTCCCTAAAATGTACTGATAGTTAACTCCTGTCTCACTGCCCGTTTCTTAGCATTTATTTGGGATTTACCACAGGACAGAGTAATGAAGGCTGCCAGACGAGGAGATGCGCAGTTATTACAGGTAAGTAAAATCTCCTTATATTTGAAGCTTTCGGACCTTTGTTCTTAGAGCTTTGGGGGCAAAAATCTATTTGAACTTTGCAATGATAGCGCAAAGGCAGTTTTGTGCCTCTGCTTAACAGCCTCATGCCTCGTCCTTCTCTTTCGAACTACAGATGCTGTTGCGGGTGACGCTGTTGCACTTGCTAAGATCGCTTTGATACTGGTGCCGCACAGAAAGACTCACACCTTTGGGTAAAGAGGACCTACTTGGGCTGCCCAATGTGAAACTGCTCTATAAGTCTGACTCAGCTCTTCCACGATCAGGAGTAATGGAACGAGGATGGATGTATGGATTTATCAACGGATGTGTGGATGTATGGATGGATGGACGAAACAGCTGTAATACACTACATTAAACATTTGGGCAACAGCTGTCGGTTACATTGTAAAATGTGCTAGACATCTTTTTTTACCTGTATTATTCTAGAACTTTACTGACGTCATCTACACTTCTGTACTTAACATACACAGACATTTAGCTATGCAGCCAATGCTGTTCTACCTCAGTTTATTATTTAATGTGATTTACAGTTTCAGTATCATTGTTGCTGCTGGTTAATTTAATATTGACGTTTCAGCTTAAAATTTTTTTATGTGTTTTTGTGTGTGATGCAAAACAACTACACCTCAGTGCACCAAAATCTTGTTTTTCACTACAGTATGATTACTCATCATCTAATACTGGATTTAGTTGGTGGTTGGAGAAGAAGCCAGCCCTTTCCGGAAGTTGCGGGAGGAGGTTAAGGAGATGTGGGGGTGGATTAGATGAGTTTCATCACCCTGCACAGTGCTGCTAGAGCAGGGTCCCACTACTCCTCTCCATCTGCATGGCGTGAGGGATTGTGGGTGATTCCACTGCAAGGGCACTAGCCTGCTGATGTCTGTCATACACCCCTCCCCCATAGGAGGTCAATGGTCTTCTCAGGAGTCACACGGTGTCAAACATCGCAGATGATGATGGCTATCATTATTCTTTTATTTGGAACATGATAGCAGCCCAGGGATCCAACATTTTAATACTTATTAGGTTTTGACGTTATTGTTCCTGTATTATCATTAAACAATAAAATAAAATTAATTAAAATACTAGATACGTTGATATGTGATGATACATTCAGTGGGATTTGGTCAAGCGGTCTGAGAATATATCGAAATATAAAACAAACTACAAGGCAATCACAAGAATATAGTGAACATATTAAAAAGAATGACAAATCACAGTCTTTGATTTGCTGAAGAACAGAGTCCTTCCTGTATTCAGCTGGCCGCCCGCTGCAGGGCAGCGAGACCTCGACGCGGCCGAACAATGAGGAAGTCATTAATGCCCATTATTATGCATGGGGACCCGCGCTTCCCCATCTCGCGTAAAGGACAAAACATACTCAAAAATCTATCAAACTATGCGAATTAAAATTGGACCAAACTGCGTGCAACAGTCTCGCTGTCATTAGGCAATGCTACATTTGCAGACTGGAACGGCGAAGTTGTGAGCGAGCGTTATCCGGCACGAGCGCGCCCCCGCCGCGCCGCGCGCAGGTGAGGATTGGTTTGTCCCACGGCGCAGCTCGGCCGGGAGCGGACCTTCGAATCCCAGAAACGGGGGTGTGCTGCGCGCTCAAACGCCAATATCTGCTACACATTCACAAAGCCGCGCAGCTTCCAGAGCATGACTCTAAACTACAAATACCGCGCTATATTGCGGTTTCGCCCGATTTCATCTTGGCTTGTCGGGCTGTGACCGGAGGGGGGCGAGTTGGCGGCGGACGCCCCCGCGGCGCGGGCAGGTGCCGCGTTGGTACGGTCCAAGCGCAGGGTAGCAGCCGCCTCCCGGAGCCGCAGCTGGCAGAGCGGCGGAAGGGGCGACGGGTCGCCAGCACAAAGGCAGACGGCGGAGGTGCCCGGCACGGTGAGGCTGACAGGGCGCGGGGTGTGGGGAGGAGTGGGGGTAGCGAAGCGGGGACGGGACGCGGCGCCAGGCGCGCTAGGCTAACGGGGACCCGCCCGGCTACCGGGGACCCGGGCGAGGGGCCGCCCGAGGCCGCGGCGCGCTGCTCCGCTCCTACTAACCGCACTTTTCCTGCCGTCCCCCCCAGCCGAAGGAGCCGCTTGTTCGCCGGGGACAGCCCCCCCTGGGTCGCCGAGGTCGCCGGCCTGGGAAAGACCCCGCCGAGGAAAGTTCCCCAGAAGCGGCTCTGACGGGTGTGGGGTCCCGCAGGTGGCCCCCCGTCCCGCAGGAGGCCCCCCGTCCCGCACGTGCCGCCTCCCCCTCCCTGCCTGTAAATGGCTTGCTGTCTGAAGGACGAGCTCCTCTGCTCCATCTGCCTGAGCATCTACCAGGATCCCGTCAGCTTCGGCTGCGAGCACTACTTCTGTCGGAAGTGCATCACGGAGCACTGGAGCAGGCAGGAGCACCATGGCACCCGGGACTGCCCCGAGTGCCGCAGGACCTTCACCGACCCGCTGCTCTCCCCCAGCCTCAAGCTGTCCAACATTGTGGAGCGGTACTCCGCCTTCCCACTGGATGCCATCCTCAGCGCGCAGCGGAGTGCCTATCCGTGCAAAGACCACGAGAAGGTCAAGCTCTTCTGCCTCAGTGACAAGAACCTGGTGTGCTTCTTCTGCGATGAGCCGGCCTTGCACGAGCAGCACCAGGTGACCACCATAGACGATGCATTTGAGGAAATCCAAGTGAGTCCTCCCTCCGTCTATGTGCATTTTTATGTGGACAGACTGCGGACCCGATCTTGAGTCCTCTGTTGGATCATAACTGTCAGCCTATTTCGTAGAATACTCACTGCAAACAAGTCGTCTTATGCTTGATTGACATTGCTGACATAAGTACCTGTAAGGTACAAGTGAAATGAAACCTCAGAATGACATGTAAAATATTATAGGAATTGCTTGGCATGGAAACCCACATTTTTGCTGAATGCTTTAATTTAATGGTGTCCGGGGTGTTATTCTCCAGTGGTGCTACTTTATTTATACATCTGGTGATAGGATGAGTAGCCTGCAATGAGACCACATGATTGCCTCATGTTGAGCGTGGCCCAGCCATCAGCGGAGTATGTGTTCTGTGTATGTAGTCTATGTAGTCTGACTCACTGTTCCCAAGCAGGTATGAGAGCGATCATCCTTGACAGAGCTGCTGATGTTTCCAGGAAATTGGCACGGAATGTTGGCCTTCATTCTGGAAGGATGTGGCGTTTTGTGACTTGAGAGGTGTGCATGGTTTCCCAATGACATAACCTTTGCGATCCCCCTTTGGTGGCCCTGAGTTACCTGGGAAAGCTGACCGATTTGACCGCACTCCGCTGAGCCTGTTGGTGCTGCTTTGGCTCCCATGTGGTGTTTGTGGCCCTGAGTGCATGGCTGGGAGTTGCTGGCGCTGACCAGGCACGCTCCTTGGTTGTCTAACACGGTGTTTCCCAACCCAGTTGTTGGGGACTCCCAGCCGGTCCACATTTTTGCTCCCACTAAGCTCCCTGCCAGACAGTCCATATTTTTGCTTCCTCCTAGCTCCCGGTAACTTGGACTGTCTGTCCCCCCCGAAGACCGAATTTGGGAATATTGCCTAATACATGGGAGTGAGTGACTAAGGATCTCTGGGATGACTAAGGCTGGTTTTCCAGAGCAAGTCCCTGGTCTTTGTGCTAAGATGCGGTTCAGATGGAGTGGTGTATCTGGTGGGCAAACTAGGAGAGGAATCTGGTTATGCCATGTTCTTTGTGGAGGGACTGGGAGGGTTTCACCCATTAAGCCTGAATACTTTGCTTTCATTTCATGTTCATGACATTCTTGTTTACCTTGGTCCTTTAAGGCAGCTTCCAGTACGTACAGGAGACTGAGTCATCTTGCGTTTCTGAGCCTCCTCATCAGCTCAGCCGATTTATGGCAGTTGCGAAACCCCAGAAAATTGCTTGTCGTCGTAGTTTCTGAGAGGATTGGCACCAGCTGTCATTCAAACCAGTGGAGAGCCTGACTGGTTTGAGGAGTTCCAGTTGTCAGAAGAGTACTGTCTACACTCTGCCATGTGACACACTGTGTAATGATTGTGTTCTGCTCAGAAGAGGTGTGTCCTAGAAGACTGGAATGCTTCTATAGGGTGATTAGGTTTTGGAAGGGAGGGGAATCATTTTTGTATTCTTTCACTTTTTCTCTGAGGCTGCAGAAGGTGTTAGAAGTTTGTAATACTTTTTCATGATTGTCCCCTTCCAGCCCAGGAATAACTAAATGTCATTATTCAGAAGTTAATAGATGTTACAAAGGCAGTTTTTTTAACAACACGCTTGCCTGTATGGCGTCAAGGTCTGTGCAGTCTGTGCAAGTCTCTGGCTGGTTTCTCTGGTACATTCAGTGCATGTCAGCATATGAACATTGTCAAAATCATGTGATTCCCAGTGCAGAATAAATTAGTGCTGCTTTGGTCAGGTTATTTGTGAGTCTCTGTGGGATAATCTTTTGCGTTCTTGTGTGTGTGTGTGTGTGTGTGTGCGCGCACGCACGCATGCCCCATTTTATGGACGTAGTACAAAAAAACCACCCCCCGAGATAACCAGATTTCCACGAAATGTACAGATGCACTTTCAAACTCAGGAATCCCTCAAAATTCCACAGCAGTCTTTCTGTGCAAATGAATGTATCTGTAGAAAACTCCCTTTGGCAAAGCTGGAAAATGTGCCCCTGAATTTAGTGTTATAGGCAGGGGTTCGCATAAGTGGGACGCGAGTACGCATTCGCCGTATAAATGGTAAAATGCGCGGTAGTTTCTTGTTATAACAGTGCAAATGCACATTGGCGTATAAGTGCATTTGCGTTATGATTGAATTACAGAGCATTATAAACTTTACACCTTTTATAGGGAGGATGCGTACTTCATTCGCGGTATAAAGGTGAAGCGCTGTAATTTCTTGTCATAGCTGTGTAAATAAGTACGCGTTTGCACTGTTATAACAAGAAACTGCTGCTCATTACCGTTTATACGGCGAATGTGTGCTTGCCTACCACTTATGTCAGCTCCTATTATAGGCTGCTTTTATGCTAAGATATGAGACTTCCTTGAAGCACATATTAACACACCCTCACACACACGCATGTAAAAGAGGGTATATTCATTGAATTTTCCAGACATTTCTAAGAACACCAAATTCCCCAAATGAAATCAAACTGGTTTAGTGAAGTTTCCCTCCTTTTTAAAGCCATGTTTGGAGAAAGACATCAGAACACAAAAAACTATGGTGTTTAAAATTCATGGGGGACTGGTTTCTGGAATATAAAACGCAAGGCATCTGGAGACTCATTTTTTCCATGGTCTGCATTCTGATGTAATTGCTCAGTCACAGTCTGTTTTTATTTATTTTATTTTTTTGGGGGGGGGGGGGGGGGGCTTTTTTTTTGCTTGGGGGGTGAAGGGCCTTCTCCCGCCCCCCCCCTGTGGCCCC
>JAODKM010000118.1:22439772-22457643 GCA_026780845.1 Petrocephalus sullivani
TTTCTTTTTTTTTTTTTTTTGTTTGCTTTATCCATCTTTCTTCCTTTTTTCGCTCTGTGTTTAATAGCGGGTCTTTCTCTGTCGGGAGGAATAGAAAAATGAAGGGGGTGCACACACCCCCCCCCCCCCCCCCCCCCCAGTCAGTTGGCAGAGTGCTCAGTCCATCTCACTGTACCCATTGGCTTGCCCTCCCCTAGTGGGGAGCTGCCAGCACTCACATTGTCCTTCCCATTCCTGGTGCATCTCCCCACCCCTTTTATTTTGGTTGCCATGGGGATCCTGCTGGTCCCATATAAAGTGGTATGGGCCGTGAGCCGGGCATGCAAGGGCTCTCTCGGGTGCCACAAGGTAGGTGACAGCAGATGGATGACGTTACAGGGTACTCTCTCTGGAGAGGAGGAGGTGACCCCCTTACCAATATTCTGGTTGTTGTGGTACATGCTATTTCATGCTAGGAGTTGTCAATCATCCTCTATGACCTGCTTGTTTAGACTCAGACTCGTTTTTCAGGATGTAGGCAGGATGTTATGTAATTCTTCAGGAGGACACCAATGGGCAGGCCTCCATACCTACTGCGCTGCTACGTAAATATGAGCAAAGGAATGGCCTACAAACTTGATTTGGATTCAGAATTGTGCAAGGAACCATGCATTTATTTTTATTATTTTGGCCAAGCACAGGATGGTGACAATATCATTGCATAACTGAACAAGCTGGAACTGTTTAAATTCTTGTTGTAAATAATAAACTAAAGATGTACGTGTAAGGCTCTCTCGCGTGCTGGGAACGCTCTCTCCTCACTCTCCGCTGGGAGGTATCCACGTCTTTGACTTGAGCAGCCACTCTGCACAGCATTTGGCAGTAATGGCTTCTTATCTCGGCCGTCACTGTTCATGGTTTATCGACCCGCTTGAAGTTTCTCTGCCTACTTGAGCAGGCCCTGTGACTGCCCGCTAGGGTAACGGACAGGATAATATTGATTAGGGGTGTCCTGCACTGCCACCACTGCCCCGGGCTCTACTCACACTGTGTTGTCGTCCCGCAGTCCCGGCCGCCCTGACCCTGGACCCCATCACAGCTCACCAGCGCCTCATCTTATCGGACGACTGCACCATTGTGGCATATGGGAACTTGCACCCACAGCCGCTGCAGGACTCCCCTCGGCGCTTCGATGTGGAAGTGTCCGTCCTGGGGGCGGAGGGCTTCGGCTCCGGCGTCCACTACTGGGAGGTGATGGTATCCGAGAAGACCCAGTGGATGATCGGGGTGGCGAGCGAGACGGTTAGCCGCAAAGGCAGCATCCAAATCCAGCCTAGCCGTGGTTTCTACTGCATCGTCATGCATGATGGCAACCAGTACAGCGCCTGCACCGAGCCCTGGACCCGCCTCAACGTAAAGAGCAAGCTGGAGAAGGTGGGCGTCTACCTGGACTACCCTAAAGGCCTCTTGGTGTTCTACAATGCCGACGACATGTCCTGGCTCTACACCTACAGGGAGAAGTTCCATACCAAGCTCTACCCCTACTTCAGTCCTGGTCAGAGCCATGCCAATGGCAAGAACGTACAGCCCCTGCGGATCAACACGGTTCGCCTCTAGGATCCGTGAAACTCAGTGTCTGGGCAGGATAGGTCATCAGGGAAAGCACAGTGCGCAGGGTTAGGCTCAACCCAAAAGCACTTGTGGCTCTGGAGCCTGGAAAAAATATGTCCCATGAATTACAATTATGAAACTTCATAATTAAAGAAACAGCGATGCTTAAATGAAACATTTATGTTTGGTTGGTCCTGTCTGGTTTGTGTTTCTGCAGAGAGACTTGCTGTGCAATGCGTGACCATTCCAAGTACATCCTGGTCAAATCAGTGAAGTCGTGTGATTTGTTGAAATCAGTCTTACCTTAAAATCTTAATTTAACGTGTTAGAGGACATGGATCGCTTAGGATGGAGGAGGTGGGACTCTTCTGGGATTCCCACTACCCTCAAATGGGGCCCTTACTCCTCACAGTCTCCATCTGCCAGGGGGAGCACTGATGCCCTTATCTCGACTGCCAGATGCTTCACACCTTATTCTCTGATAATTCACCCCCCCCCCCCCGACTGTGTTCACTACAGTGCCAGAGTGTCAACACGGCGTCTGTAGTGCTTCTAAAAGCCTACTCAGTGATAAGCCTCCCCCACTCCCGTCTGCTGCTGTAACTTCAGGACCGGAAAATGAGCAACCAAGCTTTCTGTCAGTCCTGTCGCCATGCGCTAAGACAGCGGCTGCGATTCTTCTGCCTGCAGGTTCTGGTTGTCCTTTGTCCCAATCAGCTGCCGTGGATCCAAACCCCCACCAGTTGCCTCCATATTCCATACCATGTAATTCACGTTGACTTGACCTGTGGTCAGTGTTGATAATTTGACTCATCTTTACTGAGTACTTATTCAAATAATATCAGTGTAGCATAGAGGGTTTTTTTTTTTTTAAAGCGCCTGAGTTTGGTCTCTTCCGGTTTGAGGACACATGCCCTCCAATCCACCACCTGTACCATCTGGCAGGTTTGCTTTTGCTGGTGTGCAGTGCCTGGCCAACAAAAGTCTCTGTTTGAATTTAAATCGGCAAATGTCTAAGAGCCAGTGACTAGATCATCATTGCAGCTCAACATTATGCCGCAATAGTCGCCTGAGTACCTAATCTATTGAATGGCCAGGTTATCGCATCGATGGATTTTTTTTTTTCCTAATAGCATGGGCACATTCCAGAACGAGAATGCCAAGATACATCGGGCTTGAATTGTGAAAGAGTGGTTCTGGGAGCACGAGGAATCATTTTCACACATGAATTGACCACCAGTGTCTTGACCTTAACCCCATTGAAAGTTTATTAGATGTGCTGAAGACTACAGAGTGGTTCAACTCGCCTTTCATCAATACCAGATCTCGGCTAGAAATGAGTGCAAATTTGGATGGGGGGGAAGGTTGCATTAGCACTTGGAACTAATGCCATGATGAATGTGCACCATAATCAAAGCTAACGGCGGTCCACCAAAATATTAAATTCTTTTTTTGGCCAGGCAGTGTAGTGTGAAGCTTGTTCGTGCCTGAGATGCATTATAAACAAACCATGGAGGGCCTCCAAGTGTTTTCTGTGTGAACAGAGCACCGCATTGAGCTTCAATAGCTGCAGGAACAATTATGTAAGGACATTTATGGAAATTAGACCATGGATGGTTTTTGGGGAAAATGTTGCAAAAACATGTATAGTTGGGCAGTGTATCCCTATGCGTCTTCCCTAAGTGCATTGAGTCTATTGCTCTCCAAATGATATTGCCAACCAAAGAAGTGTAGACATTTCAATTTTCTCCTAATTATTTCCCACACATCAATAGTTTAAGGATCTGTCTCTGTCATTTTATGCTGTCTAGTGCTATTCTAACTGTTTCTGGGACCTGGACCTTATGAAGGATTGCCCACGTCCGTAAGATTCTGCTTTTTGAGTTTCCATATTTTGTTATTCCTAAGTAATGGGGTATTCAGAGAAGCCAAGGTTGCAGAGACATGGCAGCTTTCTGGACTGAGTAAATGTGGGACTCGGAAGAGTGGTGCTATGAATTTTGCCTGGGCTCCTGTGGTCACTGGAATTGTCTCAAACTCAGATGGCAAAAGCAGCAGGCCCCAGAAGGCAGGGCTGCTCTGATCGAGGTTCTCACTGGCTGAGCAAGAGTGGTCATGACTTACTCAAAGATGGGCAAATGGGTAAACCCTGTCTTATTTCCAGGTCTTGCTGTTTTCATTATTAGTAGTAGTAGTATGATGATGATTTGCTGAGAGTTCCATTTTGTTGGTGTGAAGGTCAGGATGCTGCCCTGGTCTGGTGGATGTCGTATGCCTACGTCGCCCGATGTGCTTCTCCTTCAGTCGCTTTGAAGCAAAGCTGCTAATCGCTCATTTAGCTATGGAATGGTGGTGGGTGGGGATGATGTGGTTTCTCAAGGGCAACCTCCCTGGACATTTTTCGTTCTTTAAACATACTTTGATGTGCTATTGCAGCTAAAGGTCAATGAGGTTCGTGTCGATGTACAATAAAGAGTGGTGAGAATCCAGCAGCATTTGTGTGGTTCCTACCTCGTAGGCCTCGCGTTTCCACACATGCCTCACGCGAGTGCCTAACGCCCACAGCCTCGAAACCGCTGGCATGACTGTTCTGCTTCTTTCTGCAGGCTCTGATGTGGTGATGCACTGAAACCCCCACTGATACAGAGGAGATGGACGCACTCCCTCACTTCTTGTCTTCCACTTTTTGATGCTGATCCTCAGACCCTGGAAGGAGTTTCTCATCCACCTCTTACAGCAGGGCCCACTCTGGACCCCCCAGACTTACTTGTTTCTTTCCACTGATTGGCTTGTTTTGGTACCGTGCATCTCTGTGCCACCCTGTTCAGGTGTTTCCCCACTTTTACATTTAGCTCCTCCATCTCCCTCTTGTAAAAGTGAGGCTGCATTCTAGATATTGTAACCAGCTTTTCCCCTTGAAAGAGCACTTCCCCTGGAATCGCCGTGGGGAAGGCCCCTTCAGGCTTTGACCAACTGATATAGTTTCTTTCTTACATTACCTTCCTAGAGTGTGACACACTCCTCGACAAGCTTGCTTCGTTTTTTGTTGCCTGCATGTCACGCCACTTGCTTGACAGACAACGCTCCTAAACGAGAATGAACACGTTCATTCTCTGGCGTTTGCTTCTGCGTGCATGTGTGTATATGACTCCTGCGGGCCGCATTTAGGCAGCCCAGACCGGCAAATTAGAGACGACCCTGTTAATTATGGAGGGACTTCCGCTTGCTTGCACCGGACTTGCAGCACTGACTGACTCTGCATTATTAACAGCGGGTTCAGACCCAGTCTCTCTTGGATGGTGCTTGCATCATCCCCGTCTTGCATGTTCAGCCCAGCTCCGCTTCCTTTTGGATTATATTTGTTTTTTCTTCCCTCCATTTATATACTTGTATCACCACTTTGTCGCATCGTCTGCAGATTCTTTGCCCTCCTTTCATGAGCATCCAGCACTCTGAAGCCCCCCCAGCCATGGCAGCTATCAGGGACACTAGAAAGCAAGTAGTGAAGTAGTAGTGAAGATTCAGATCTATCACTGTAGTGTAATTGTGCGTTCCTTTACTCTCGAAGATCGGAGCTCGGCGCGCGGAGTGACGTCACATCCGCTAAAAAACCGAGGAAAACCCAGTGTCGTACATTCCATTTGCCGAACTCGGATTCAAGATGGAAGCCTCCAAGAAAGTGGCCCTTGCGCGAGCTCTTTCGGAGTACAAACGGCTCCTAGCGTATGCCGTTCACCGTAGCAATACATCTATCGACTACAATAACTCTGTACGGTGTACACAGCTTACGAAGTTGACTCAAACAGCACGAAAGTGCTTAAAAATGTAAAATATCACAGCACCACCTACAGTCTTTGCACTGGGCAGCCATCTTGAATACGAAACTCGGTGTACTCTGCGCTGCACCGAGCTTTTGTCCCGTTTTTTGGGGAGACGGGAGCGCGCATGTCGTCACTTCCGGCCTCTAGGCTCGTCATCTGACTCGGATCCCGACCTCCCAAGAGTAAAGGAACGCACGATAAGCACCTGCCTATCTGGTCTCAGGACTGTGCAGAGGCCCAAGATGCCTCTGCCTTTTTTTTTTGCATTTTTTTAAATCCTACACCTCAGTCCATTACCCCCCCCCCAACACACAAAGATTACTATTACATACTGATGATGTGCACAAAATAACATCTTTTGTTTTGAAGGCGGGTCATACACCGCGTTGAATATAAATTCCTCCCGTGCGCTGCATTCCGAAAGAATGTTTTGCTGACTCTTTGGCCCTTTGGGGGGGGGGGCTTAGAGCTCCCGAGGCAGACCATAAGGAATTTGCGGTCGGCCACACCTTCCGGGCAGGTGGGGGCAAATAGCGGGACATGCCTAAAATCGTAGACAAGTCATTCAGTTTGATCAGAGTGACAGAGTGAACTGGTTATTTGCTGGTAGGGTTGAGCCAGCTGGGTTCTGGAGGATTTGGCACAGATGGCAAAGGTAATATTGAAATATATTAAGAAAGAAAGTGGCTTCATGTAGAGCAGGGGTGGGGGACCTGATCCACTGAAGAGCAGGGTGGCTGTGGGTGTTTGGGATGACCTCTCCCTCAGACCATAACAGAGCAGTGGTTCTCAGCTCCAGTCCTGGAGAACCACTGTTTTTGGCTGATTGAGGTCATACCAAAAACCCACACTAGCCTTCCATGAATCAGGTTCCTCACTCCTGGTGCACAGTATGCAACAGAAGAGGCAGGCTCTGGATGATACAGTGCAAGGTGGTCTATGCTAACAGCCAGGCTGGTATGCACTGCTGCAGAACCAGGAATCACCGCCTCTCACTGCCTGCCATGGTCCTGAAGCCCCCCGCCCCCTGATCAGATACTCTGGCTTGTGTTGAACCTGCATGTTTTGGTTTTGTGCGCAGTGGTGTAGGACTCTCTTCTCTTACTTTCAGGTATTCTGTGTATTTGTCAGGGAGGTGTGCCTTCGAATGTCTAATCAAATTTGTGGTATTGAAGTTCCTTACTTTGCTCCCCCACGTAAGACGTTAGTAGAACAAGTATTGCAAACGGCATGCTTTATGTCATGCTCGCTGACTTTGGAAAAACTTCCACACTGCGGCATTTTGACTGCTATTCCTTCGCATAAAGGTGCCTTTTCGGCATGCACTTAGTGCGTCATCAAATACCGGCTTCAAATATCGGGCAAATCTAAGCATCAGACTGATGCCTTTTTAAAAAGGCAATGATCGGATACGATCATTCTGCATCCCTAGTAAATATAAAGCATTTTGTACAGAAATGTTCAGCAGGCAGTGAAACTTGACCAGAGTTTAACACAGTGCTGTTTATTCTCAGACCATCATTCAGTATAACAAGGTGGGCAGCTGCTGACTCCATAGCTGGGGGAGAACGTGAGCATGTGTGGACCTGGGTGGTACCCCCCCAACGCTCCAGGCTCTGCTATAAGAACATCTGCCCTACGCAAGTCTGAGCACAGAGTTGCTGAACGCCCCCCCACAGGATCACGCCCCTCACAGTAAGAAAGGTGCTTGTGCAACAACTTGCTGGTGCAGCCAGCTACAGGAACAGACTGCTCCCCCACCCCGAACAAACGCCTTTTTCTCAGCTTAGAGGTCCATTTGCCCAGTACTACCTCCTCCCTTCGGTCACCAGTGGTTGCCGGGAGACTTCTGCTGTTGAACTTCATCGCCAAGGTTTCCAGTTTGTCGTTGCAGGATAATGAAAGTAAGGAATTTCTCCAGCGTGTTTGCCAGGAGAACCTCTGGCACCATCAGTACACATGAGGATTCTAACGTGCCAAGGGCCAAAGTAATTACCAGGAACATGCCGGCCAATGCAAACCAAACAAATCTGGAAGAGTGGGACTGCCTCTGTGTAGCTGTAACATCCACAAATACAAGTGATGTCCATTTGTTAAAGGCTGCCTTTCCCACCGTGGTCGTGGCTGCCCTTCAGCATTTATGACAGTTTCCATCTCTCTGTCCCCCTCCTCTGCCTGTCATCTCCTTGACATCTTTTCTCTGAGCGATTTATGTACATTTTTGCCAGACTAGGACCCCAAAAGCCCCAGTCTGTCTCCGAGCAAGAGAGACGGTGAGTTTTAGCCTGTGATTTGATCTGAGGCTGAGGGAATCTCCTTATGCTCTTCAGAAGGCAAGGACTGGCACGCTTCTGCTCCCTGCCATGCAGGAGACCCAAAGGCCTGCTGCCGCTGCGTTCCCTGGTGGGAACCTGGCAGCTCACACCCAAAGATCTCATGCCTCTCTCGCCACCTCCATGAGACCAACGACGAGGCTGGGGGGGCCGCCTCTCCGAAAGATGAGCAGCAGCAGCTGGTTGATAGCCCTGTCCTCCTTAGACACAGACAGCAGGGGGGTCAGTGTCCACTCAGCCAGAGCCTCCAGGTACCGGATCAGTACCACATTGACGCTTATTGAGGGGGGGAAGAAGTAGAGGGCGATGCCGCATGCGAGTCCGCAGCACCCATGCAGCACCCTTCCTCGAAGGCAGGAAGTGACCCGGCTCCACGTGACGCTCCCCTGTGCCACGCGTCCCGGGGGGGTGGCCATTTGCAAGGAGTGGTCAGAGGGATCCAGCATCACGGTGACATGCTGAGAGACGGGGTCCCAGTGAGCCTGAGGGAAAACGGACTCGCCGTCTTTAGAGGGAGACCCTGCAGCATCCCGGCTCCCCAAGGATATGGGTTTGAGGGGCCCAGGCAGAACCAACACCGGCCCCAGGCCGCTCCTGGGCAGACTCATAGTCAGTGCCAGGACCAGGAGGAGAACTGGGCCAAACAGCGCCAGTGCGGGGTCCCCCACGGCAGCCAGGGTGATGGCGAGCATGTCAGGGAGGCAGGTGGACAGGGAGCCCGTCCTCAGCATGCAGGCCTCGGCACGCTGCTCATCCAGCCTAGCGCCGAGGCCTCCACGGAGTCCGCACACAACCCAGACGGCCAGGCAGCCGAGGAAGGCGCCGCCGGGCGGGAGACTGTCCCCACCGGCCCCTGCCACCGCAATCCACCAGCGCCCGGCACAGCCTGGCCCCGGAGGCCGCCTCAGCTTGCTGGCCAACTCCACAGCGAGAAGCGGTGCCGTCAGCAGCAGGGCCGTGCCATAGGCACGCCCCAGGAAGAGCAGGAAGCGTAGGGCGATGGCGTCGCCGGGCACGGCCAACGCCAGCAGTCTGGAGCCTCCGGCTGACCACAGTAGGGCCAGGAATGCTGAATGGAAGGGCCAGGAATGGAGAGGAGAGGAGAGGAGAGGAGAGGAGAGGAGAGGAGGTGTCAGCGGGACATGGGCTAATGCGCGGCGGCGAGGCAGCAGCGGCATCCTGCTCACCCGTGACGCCCAGGTCGGTGAACAGCAGCAGGCAGCTGCAGCAGAGGCCGACGGCGCTGAGGTGGGTCCTGAGTGCAGGCAGGGAGAGGAGGCCACAGCCCACCTTACAGAGGCCCAGTATTACTGCCGTCTCCAGGACGCCATCCATTGCCGGGACGGGGCGCTGCCTCTGCTGGCCACTCACCGATGCTCCTGTCGCTGTAAACACATCCGTCATCACCCAGGCCCTTCGCCATGCCCCCTCCCCATGCCCCCTCCCCAATCCCTGTGCCTCAGAAACAGCATCTGTTCTTTTCACCCTGGGCGGTTCTTTGTGGTTTTGGCAGTTTATAATTACCCCCAATTTACCCCACTATCTGAGAGTTTAGAAGTGAAGTTCCTTCCTTCCAGGTGTCTATGCTTTCATGTAGTGCCGTCTGCACACCAGTCCTGCTTTCTTGTTTCATATGACTTAACCAGGATCTCTGATGACTAACCGCTGTCACTCTATGTCAGACATTCATATCTATTTCTATAAACATGCCCGTCATTTTATAAAACGTCAAGCTAAGGCTATTTAGATACAATTCTTTAAAAGATGTTTTGAACATTAATTGGCACCTGCCTAAACACGTAACTTAATTCCTCTGTTTGAGTAAACATTATGTAATGAAGAGGTTGGTGATCCTCAGTGACTGCAGTTGTGGACCAAAATCTGCCAAACTTAAAAGAGAAAAAAAGATGGATTTTACAAACCCAAAGGCTTGTAAGACTTTGTTAATATTATGAAGATGTGCCTTAATGGGGCTTCAGGCATTCAGATATGCACTCATTTCATTTAACTGATATTCATTATTTCCCCCTGAAAACGGTGCAGAAGTTCAAACATTCCAACTCAAATAACCTTTGTCAAGAGAAGAGAAGCTATTCCTTTTCACCGTTTTATTCCTCTGATCAAAGGGAGACTCCATCTTAACCCCCCGTCTCTCTCCATATGTAAGTGCTTCCCTATCCAAAAATCTATAAAGTTACATTTCATTGGCTAATGTATGGAAATCTGATGCACCTACGTCCCCTTTACTCCCAATGCGTCAACCTTTTTACGAAATCATCAGTCACTGAAGGCTTAGGCATACGTTTGCTAGGAATACGATTATTTCCTGTTAATCGCTTAGTAGTACATTAATGTCTCGCCGGCACAGTCCCTTGGCCTCTCCATTATCTCCTCGACCTGCCATGTGCTCCTGCTGCAAAACATCTTCTCTTCGCAGCTCTCTGGGTCACATTAATACTTCTTGAAATAAATGTGAGTGTAAATGCTAAATAAGCCACTAAAATTTAAGTTATAAAACTTATTGGTTTTAAAACTTCTCTCCCACGACGGACAGTCCCTTTTCTGCGTCTCTGAAATATCTGCCGCAGTTTCCCTACGTGCAAGGCTAAGAATTAAAATGCCACTAAATATGACAACGGTCTTTAAATGTGATTTGTAAGATAAGTGTTTAGCTTGGAAAGATGTATGTAAACCAATTACTATTTGAAGGTTCAGATAGGCTTCTGTTACCATTTTAAACGTAGCAGATTAGTTGAATGTATATTGATCAGGGGCTAGCAGTCAGTATGCAGGTTTTCGGGATAACCTTTAGGGCTACTGCTCAAAACCAGGTGTGAGGACTGAAGCCAATCAATCCTCTAATTAGTAACCTAATTAGGGAGTAGCACCGAAAATTCACATACACAGCGGCCCTTTGGATAACACTGCCCACCCCGGTACAGACTTTTGTACTGCCCTTTTTAAGTTGCTCAGAGCAGTTTGCACTGATGTAAGCTAACGGGATCTTCATGTTGTGCTTCGATTTTTTTTTTTGTTGTCATTCCTGTTGCTTTTCAAACGAAAATGTGGGTGAATGATGCCAATCAGTGAAATGCAAACAGAAATTGGCCCCGGCCCCCGTCGGCCGCGATGGCGCTTCGGGACCCGGCCGAGTAACCGCAGAGCTTGAGGGAAAACAAACCATTAGCCGTATTTCTGAACAATCAAGTCTGGCGGTGACCCGCCTCACATGCTGAAATAGCTGGAGATTATTACTCAGTTCTTAGTATTGGCGACAGTGGATCGATTGGTTTCCTGCTTTAAACAAACGGCACTTAAGGTTCAGACTTTGACAGACATTATGTGGAACGAACCACCTTAATCACTCAACCAAAGGTTATTTTATTTTTTTTTATTTGTCAAACAGCTAACTCCGTAATCTAGAGCTATGCTTTCGCTCGCAAACTCTTCATTTCACACGTTCACAGTCACACATGCACAGTGAGTGGGTTAATGATTAATAATTTAACATCACTGACAAAACGACATCATGGACACTAAGCGACACAGCCTATGTGATATAGGTTAATAATATTACAGTAGATTGACAGGCTAATTTTATTCCTGTAGATCTAGGTGCTGAAAAAAATAACTGCGATTGTTCCTAGCAGCTGAGTCACTCGTCAATAGGCTACTTATTTCGTCACCCAAGAACTTGAAGCAGTTGTGTAAAAATTAACTAAACACTCTTCTCTCGTCATTTTTTAAACACTTCCAAAACAATCTATTAACATTTAGTAAACGCGCGCCACGTGCCAAAGTACAAAATCATAAACCCAATTAAAAAGTTCAGAAGGAATAAGTGTATATTAAGTCCCCAGGGGAAGTTGAAACGGAACAGAAAAAAACACCCATTAGAATGTTAACTGATTACATGTAGCTAGATAACCGTGAAGTAATTTCCACTGAGTGTCAGTCAGAAGTCGCTTAAAAAATGTAACCATAATTTAATTAACTAAAGAAATACATACCCGGAGAAACGGCGCTTTGTAATCAGAGGGTTGCACTTGATTGGGATTGAAGGTATTATGACACAACCTTATTTTTTTAAACCCGTCCATCTGTCATGAAACGCATCGGTGAAATAAAAATCCTTCTCTCGTGGACCTGCATTGTTCTGCTTCAGCAGCTGCTGCGACTCGACGCTGCTCTTTCAGACGCTTGTTTAGAGACACCGCACCCAGCTCCACCCACCTCCACCTGAAAGCTCATGCACGTCCAGCGATGCTGTCTGCGGCCCTTGTGCCTGACGTATCGGGCTGATTCACCTGCGACCGATGGGTCGTTCCTGGTAAACCCGTTTGTCGGAGAGGATTTATGGATTACCTCTGCGCCTTAACAGCTAGGAGGGTGGTAGATTTCTAGATGGCTGTTGTACTCAAGGTGGACTGTACAGTCACTGGCATTGCTAACATTGTGTTTCCTTACGAAGAATGAGGATTTAAGGGGTCCAGATCAGTTATTAGGCCCGTAGTCAGAATGTAAATTACGGGGGAATCCAGCATCCCATAATTCCTGACATTGCCTAAACATTTCTTTTTGTTTAATTTTTAAGGGAAAGCCCCCACAAATTTTGCATATACTCAAAGCTTGGTGGATTTCACCAATGGGGGGTGAGCTGAACCTAATTTTTGGGGGGTTCAAACTCGTACCTAAGATTTCATCTATCACACCCAAAGGAGGTGCAAGGCACAGGCTTACAGGGGGGGGGGGTCCACTAAAAAGGCAACCTTGTTTAATCAAATATTACATTGTGCTGCCCCCGCTCCGGCTCAACAACTTTTGTCATCACCACCCCCACTTCACCTTTACCATCGCCACAACCCCGAGTCGACAACTCCACCATTGCAGTAAGGGTGTCTAAATAGCTGGAATAGCCCTGGGGGGCCCCGTCCATCTTAGTGTGCCTCTGAACACACCCAGCAGTTACACATGTTATAGGCTGATGCTGAAGGGACAATGTTGGTGATCAAGTTTTTTAGTTTAGGAATAAAAATTTTGATTAATGTAGTTATCAGTATTTTCTGCATAAATGTCCAGATATTACATATCGGGTTCAGACTAGGAGGGGGGGGCATATGCACAGTACAGCCATACTGTCTGCGATGTATTTTGATGTCAGGTCTGGAGTAGCTCTGTACAGCACAGCTGCACTTAAAAGTCACGCCTATTATGTGTGGCATGGATGTTATAGCAATAAATAAGAATTTTACGAAAACTTACCATGCAATATATATGCAAGGTATTTATTGTTAATCAAAATTTATATGGACTAAAACAAAACAAGATACGAAAATAAAAACTACAGCTAAACAAGAACTATAAATATTGCTTCCAAAACCAACTGAAATAAAATTAAAGCAAACGTCACATACTTTACCAATACTGTTTTTAGCTAAAGTAATGATTTATCTTTAGGCCTCTCATACATTGCACCTGAATCACAGAAATACCCAAGGACACTACATCACAACATTTTTTTATATAGCTAAATTTTTTTATAGCTAACCTGTCACAACCTGTTGTGAAGGGCGCTATATAAAAATAAACTGAATTGAATTTAACCGGTCTTGTCCATCCCTCGGTATGCCCAGCAGGGGTCGCTGCTGGTCCTCTGGATCCCTCCTGATTCTCCCCAGGTGTGACTTTTTCATTATTCCCCAACACTATTGTGCTAACCATCCTCACCTGCACCCTGTTAGCCCCTCATTAGTCCTATATTTATTGTTTTGTGATTATTCTACTTCTTTTATGTAAAGCACTTTGAATTACCTTTGTGTACGAAATGTGCTATATAAATAAACTTGCCTTGCCTATATTTAAGTGCTTCCCAGTCCTCTGTACCCCAGTGTGGTCATTGATGTCACGCCTCTTGTTTGCTGTTGCCCTTCCCCATATTAGTCTTCTCATTTTGACCCCTGCAGTCTAATTTCCTTCTTCCAGTTTTAGTAAATAAAGCCCCTTTTTGTCCTCCTGATACCTGCCCTCAAGTCTTTCAGTTTTGTGTCACGACACTAGCAAAGTCCAACATGTTTTCATATATGCCTAGAAATTAAATTAATAAAATGTAAACTAAAACAACTAGATTTAGTTATCTTTAAAATAACTAATGAAACCATACTGAAAACTAAAACTGAACTGGATTTCAATTGAAAATAAAAGAAAAATGAAAATAACACTGATGCAAACACATACACAGGTATACACTGATCAGCCATACAATTACATAACAATGCCTACTATTGTTTAGGTCCCCCTTGTGCCACCAAAACAGGTCTGACCCATCAAAGCATGGACTCCACAAGACCTCTGAAGCTGTGCTGTGGTTCTGGCATGAAGACGTTAGCAGATGATCCTTTAAGTCAGGGGTAGGGAACCTGATCCATGGAGAGCCGGTGTGAGTGCGGGCTTTTGGGATGACTTTGGAATCAGCCAATAAGACTGGGTCCCCAGGACAGGAGCTGACAACCAATGCTTTATTATTGGCTGATTGAGAGGTCATCCCAAAAACCCACACCGGCTCTCCATGGATCAGGTTCCCTACCCCTGCTTTAAGTCCTGTGAGTTGCAAGATGGAGCCTCCATGGATCAGACTTCTTTGTCCAGCACATCCCACTGATGTTTTATCAAATTTAGATCTAGGGAATTCGGAGGCCAAGTCAACACCTTGAACTTTTTTTTGTATGTTCATCAAACCATTACTGAACAATTTTTGCAGTGAGGCAGGGTGCATTTTCCTGCTGAAAGGGGCCACCGCCATCCGCGAATACCATTCCATGAAGAGCTGTACTTGGTTTGCAACAATGGGCGCTTTACCACCGCACTAAGTACGGTACTTTTGGTACGGTACTTTAGGTACTTTTGCTTTTCCATTGACTTCCAGTCGAGTACCAGAACCAAAAGATCAAGTACCGAAAGTACCAAACCAGTTGGGGTACTTCTTTGGTACTTTGGGGCATAACTTGAAAGGCTTTCGTTGCCAATTGGTTATGCAAATAGCCCGATTCTGAAACACAATGCGACCGCCGTCTTGGAAAAAAGTTACGAACTCAGAAAACAGCAATGAACGAAGTAAAAAAAATAATAATAATTGCTATCTGATCGGAAGAACAGATACAACAAGATCGGGATAGCATAACAAGAAATTTTAAAAGTATTTTATTTAATATACTATAGGGCAGCACAGTATTGGAAAAATTCCAAATATAGCGATGTGATAGTTGATGTAATAAGTATTGGATTATTTATAAAGTATTTAGAAAATTACTTAACATAAATTTCTCACAAACCTGTCTAGGAGTGATTTAAACAGCAAGGATTAGAATGATTATGATCGTCTCGGAGAACGCATGCAGCGTTCATGCGAAAGCAGCGAGGGTCATTCTAAACTGATTTTAAAAACATATATTGGATAATCTATAAAAGTAATAATCATTAAAATTGCAAAGTTAGCTAAGCTTGTTTTCCCTGTGCCAAAGCTAAAAATGTTTTAGCGAAACATTAACCCCCCTTCGCTGTCCATAATATCCGTACAGAACCGAAAGTAAGAAAAAGTCTGATCTTAATGTAGCTGATTAGCGATGTAAGAACTGCATGTGCATAAGCGATGTTAGATTTAATATCCATCATCGCCCAGCTGTATACTACAGCCATTGTTCGAATTCAGTACAAAACTCCCCGCCTCGCGTTGTGCTTTTATTCAGCGCCGGTTTTTACGCCAGTGGAAAACCAGCACAAATAAAGTACCGAACTTTGGTACTTTACTGAAAAATGCCCAAAGTAACATCCACATGAATGCCAGGACCCAAGGTTTTCCAACAGAACATTAGCCAGAGCATCACACTGCCCCCGCCGGCTTGCCTTCTTCCCACAGTGCACCGCGGTGCCATGTCTTCCCCATGTAAACAAGGCACAAACACCCAGCAGTCCACATGACATAACAGAAAATGTGATTGACTCCATGGTGCAGTTTTGTCACTTACATGCCCATTGTAGGCATTTTCGGTAGAGGACAGGGATCGACATGGGTGCTCTGACTGCTCTGCGGCTACGTAGCCCCATACATAGCAGGCTGCAATGCACAGTGTTCTAACACCTTTCTGTCATAGCCAGGATGAACTTTTCCAGCAGTCTGTGCTACAGTAGCTCTCCTGTGAGATTAGAACAGGCGGGTTAGCCTTTGGCCCTTTGCTCCTGACGAGTATCAATGAGCCTTGACCGCCCATGGCCCCATCGCCAATTAATTGGTGCCCTTCATCATCAGAAGTGAAAGCTGTACTTGTATATAGACCTACTGTATTTATTAGCACATACTGTATGTCTTATTTGTATCTCATTAAATTGGTCATACAGTCATACTGTCAAACCTCTATCTGTATACATATTGCTACAGAGTTTGTATGGGCAAAATACCACAGGATGCTCAACTGGTGATGTTGAATCACTTTTAGACTTACAATGCGGATAACTCGGGTGTGAAGACAATGGAATGCGGCTTGACAGCTGCATACCAGTGACACTCCACAGCCCACATTTTGGAGATGCCCTGACTCAGTCGTCTAGCCATCACAGTCGCCCTTGTCAAAGTCGCTCTAACCCTTGTGCTTGTCCATTTCCCTGATTCCAACACATCAGCTTCACAAACTCACTGTTCTCCTGCCTAATGTATAATGGCATTGTACCAAAATAATGTTATTCATTTTCCCTCTAAGTGGTTTTAATGTTATGGCTAATCAGTGTGTGGCACTGCGGTACACATGTGCTTTATTTTAGTTTGTAGCCTAGCATTCAGGGAGTTTATAGGCCTAATCCTGTAATGAGAAATCTTATAAATGCCAGTATTTCCGATGTTTCTCAGTCAACAGTGCTTCAAATCCACTGGCCATTTTTATCATTTATCATTTTGATCACCGAGGGTAGAAAAGGTGTATCATTTTTGGTCTAATCTAGCTTATGCCTTCCAGGTCCTTTTTCCCTGGTGAATGAACAATCAAGTTTCACTTTTGCCACTCGGTAGTGCCTCTGCGTTGTTTCAACCTCCGAGTGCTGTGCAGCCCCCCATGTGGGGTCCTAAGCCGGCTCTATGACGAAAAAGCTTTGGTTAATATTAACCCAGGGTATCCCAATCTAGTCCTCGGGAACGTGCAGACAGTCCACATTTGTGTTTCTGTTTATGGAGCAAAAATGTGGACTGCCTGGCAGGGAGCCGGGAGGGACCCACAAGGACCAGCTTGGGAAACACTGTTTTAACCCATTGGCCTACCTTGTGACCAGGGGTCAATGCCATGGTGAATTCTGATGGACATTTTGATCAAAATGCATTTTTAAAATAAATTAATAATAAAAAATAATACTAATTATTAAATTAATATTTATTCAGACTCAGAGGGGCATATTTATTATTAACAACAAATTAATTAAAAATAAATACGTTCTTAAAAAGTTAAATACACTAGCCTGTGTTTTTTCTCAATTAAACCATCTTGCTATGGACACATTTGTCCGTATTTGGACAAGCTGACGTCTCACCTTGTGACACAATGACCCCGGGTCTCCTTTCTGAGGAATTCGTGCACTTTAGTTTTGTCTAAATTATTAATAGCTACATTTAATTACTTGTAGTAAGAATGCATTTCTATGATGACTTTTGTGATGACAGGAACGTTATATCTAATTATATATAATTATGAATCGTTAGTAAAAGAAATTCTTAGGAGTTTGACTCCAGGGATTTTTATAGCGGTTTCTCCTGATCGCACACGGTATCATCACATGGAGCTTTTATTGCGTCTAAAAGAAATGTGAGGCGTTACACCTCGCAGTCATGGTATTCTTTGAGTTAATGCTTGATGTCGGGTGCAGACGATATGAATTGCAGAGGGAACACAGCAGACTCCAGCTACTGACACTTTGCAAACAATCTAGGACAGATTTCTGCGTATGACTGCATCGCACAGGGTACGCTGATTCCCCCCCCACCCCCTCCCCCCTCCCCCCACCCCCCCCGTCCCCCAGGCCCCTCACACTGCAGGACCGCAACCCTGCAGCCCCCCCACACTGCAGGACCCCACACTGCAGAACTGCCACAT
>JAODKM010000118.1:22471746-22486427 GCA_026780845.1 Petrocephalus sullivani
CTGGCCACCAGGCGCTCGCCATCGAGCCCCACCCCCAGGCCTGGCTCCAGGGGGGGGCCCCGGTGACCCGCGTCCGGACAAGGGAAACTGTGTCTCTCTGTTTTTTCTCATCATCATCAGGGTCTTTTTGAGCCGCACTTTGTCTGGTTCCTGTTTACTTGTGTGTATGGGTATTTCATATGCACATATTTAGCAGCTGTACTATGCAAATTTGATAAGTGAGATCCGTGGGCTCAAATGTTCATGGTCACCTAATACAGAAATGCCATAATTCTTTTGCTTCTTAACTAGTTCAGTGTTGGCTGGTTAAGCTAATGGATGCATGCTCCCCCTGCAGAATACACACCGGGGACCGGCCCTACAAGTGTGCTCATCCAGGCTGTGAAAAGGCTTTTACCCAGCTCTCCAACCTCCAGGTAGGGCTAAAGGCTCACCCCCCTCCTCATTCTGGCTGAAAAACAGAAACAGAATGTCACTTCATTGTGATTAGCGCCTCAGGATACCTCAGTGTGCTTTGAAGCTCCCACAGTGTTGCAGATATCAGAATAATTTATTACAAAGTACTTTTACATACTTCCTTTGCAGTGTCGTGCAAAACGAGCAAGGAGAATCAAGGAAATCAATGTGCAGATAGTGCACACACTGCAATGTGTCAGGGTCAGTGTGCAGCCAGTCCTTCTGTGGTGTCTCCCTAGACTGCTGCATAGCTCAGCAGGCAGAGCGTACACCTCTCATTCCTTGTATCATGGGTTCAAAGCTGTGTTCCTGTTCCCCAGTGTTCTGTTTTTTCCTTTTGAGTTTTTCGGTTAACACCCTTGTAGTTTTTGGTTACTGTTCCATGTCTTATTTTAGTGTTAGTGTCTTTTCCTAGTTTTGTGTAGCTTCCAGTACCTGTGTCGTGTTATTCAGTGCTTGGGTGAATCATTCCATCTGTTGCTCGTTGTCTTGCACGTCCTGCGACTGGGTAATTGTCTGATGTCCTGCACCTGCCCATCCTTGTTAGCTCCTATCATCAGTGTATTGTACTGCTTGCCTTTGGTTTATTCTCCAGTTGGTCGTCGTGTGTGAGAATTATATTCTGTATTGTGGTTTTGTTTCTTAGCTGTATCCTCCATTTGGTTTCCCTAGTCCTGCTCCCTAGTTATTTGTTGTCCTTTGACTTATTTAATCTGTATTTTCTTTATGGTTTTTGTTGTGACCCCTCATGGTCTTTCTTTTGTAGTTTTCCCAGTTTCCTTCTGTTTCCAATAAACCCCCTTTTTTGTACCGGAGCCACAAGTGGGTCGTCACCTTTTTCCCCTGCTGCCTCCATGCCACCATGCCTCCATGCCACCATGCCACCATGCCACGCTGCCGGATCCCTGACGGCGATGTATTGTGCTTAGTGTGATGCTACAGCAGATGGTTAGATGAACAGGATAAAGTCAATGGCTGTTACTGTGGCCTACAACTATAGAGGGGGAAGAAACTCTGCTTTGGTCTTGATAGATGTAGATGTTACCAAACACGTAAAACCAGCCACCTTATCTACTTTTGTGTTAGGTCTGGTTATAGAGGCGGCATGTTACGTCCCAGTTAACGTCCCATCCGTACAACGGCCAGTGATGCCCCGGTTCTGATGGACATATCTCTCCCCAGTCCCACCAGAGGCAGCACAACAAAGACAAACCGTACAAGTGTCCGAACTGCTACCGGGCCTACTCGGATTCGGCGTCTCTGCAGCTCCACCTGTCGGCCCACGCCATCAAGACCGCCAAGGCGTTCTGCTGCAGCATGTGCGGACGGGCGTACACGTCGGTGAGCATGTGCCCCCGGGCCGGCTTGGGGACCACCGCCGTTCCACGCAAAAAACAAAAGGCCAGTCGGCACAAATGTGTAAGTCACCCAAATATCGCTGATGAAGAATCCCAGGTATTTGAGTGACTAACTGCACTATTGACAGGAATGATTTATATGGGCTCACCATTGGTCACCAACAATTAATGGTAACCTCTTTCATAAATTGCTAAATGGTCATGATTTGGAAGCAGGTTAAAGAGAATCCATATCTCCACCTGCAGGTGTGTGGGTTTCAAATGGCTTTGAATCCAGTCTGACTGGATGAGGAAGTGTTGACTGTGGATGGCGGGTAGAGGGCAGGTGCTTCACGCCCCAGATCGCAGACGCTGATGGAGGGAGGGCGGGAGAAGCTCCTTCAGGGTTACTCGCTAACTACTTATGCCTTCTTCCTCCCCAGGAGACCTACCTGATGAAGCACATGTCTAAACACACGGTTGTGGAGCACCTGGTCACCCACCACTCCCCTCAGCGGACCGAGTCTCCCAGTATCCCTATCCGTATTTCCCTCATCTGATTGGACTGTGCCGTGCCATGCCTACCTACCACCACAGCCACTTTTATCCTTTGTGAAGCAGCAGCCATTTCAGTACCCTTCAGTCCCACAACCACATCCTCCTCATTAAGTTTTGAAGGCACCCCAAACAGGTTTGTCCAAACCAGTTCCCTGATCCCAGTGGTGTCACCCCCAATGTGAGGCCTTCAAACATGTTCCAGACTGTATTTTTACTTTATAATTATGGAACAAAAAAGATAAGCTATTGAAAAGTATTTTCTTTAACCCATTTTCCCCTTGAGGTTTGTATCAAAGGGGAAAATGTTGGCACCTCCAAAGATTATTTTACAGCACTTTCTAGCCAAGTGTGAAAGAAACTGGCCTAAAAAATGTTAAATAAATAAAATCTTCTTTGGGCAGCTAAATTCTAAGCATGGCAATCCTTAAAGAAACGGGGGCTCTGCTCTGTACACTTTCTGCTTTGTTTACATGATGCTTAAGGACAGTTCTGCTAAGACGACACTTGTTCCCTGACCTCTGTGCAGCCAGCTATCATCTTGCTCCATCCCAAAGAGTTTTTGCTTCCCTCACTGCTGTGGACTCTGTCACTGCGTATGGCGCATTTCTCTTGTGTAACAGATCTAGAAACTTAAAACATACATTTTTAAAATATATTAACTTTTGTTCTTAATGCATTCTGACCTGCCAGAATCTAAGCCGACTGGGATGTGTCGACGTCCGTAAGTGGTCACAGTTCTCATACAGCCAGCAGAACCTCAGCTGAAGATCCGTTAGCCCCCCACACCCCCACTACCCCCGGTAAGATGCTCTCAATTCAGCCACAGCCTGAATGCAAACCACAGACTGACCCATGGAGGCCTGCCATCAGATTGGTGCTTGCTGGTACTTGTTTGGGGGCAATTGTCAGTGTGTTATTGGGCCAAACACACGCAAAATCCAGCGACAGGCGTGCAGTTTCCCGGCCCTGACGTGTAAACCTCAGAGCTATCTATGCCAAGAATGACAGACCTGGCCTCCTCACTCTGCCTTTATTTTCATGGATTAAATGGAAACGTGTCTGTTACCATGGTAACTTACACTTAATTTTTTTTATTTAAAAATTTAGTGTGTTTCTGTTTCTGCTTTTGCGTATCCTGTTAAGTTTGTATAGATATGTTTTTGTAGGAACTGATGACCATGTCTTATTACCCATTTATCCATGTCCAAATAATCACTTTTATTTTATAAAATGTAAGCCTTAACTGTATTACCATTGTATGTTTTAACATTTTTTCCAGGTAATGCTTGTACTGTATGTATTTTTATTCCTTAGCATGAATACATTGTAAAATATTTAACTGTTATAATCCATTTTCTATATTAAATGATTATCTATGTCTAGTTATTAAAAATGCATTTCCTTTGTCTTGCATTATAGTACTATATACATTTTGCAGTGGCTGATGGGAAAGTCCAAGGCTTTTTGCAAGAAAATTGAAATCATGGTAGCCAGAAAATTAACTTATGAAAGCTAGCAGGAAGCGCAAATCTAAGGGGGGGGTCTCGGGTGAGATCAGAATTCTGAGACAAATGTGTGGTTTTACCTACTCCAAATGGCGGAAATAGGCTTCCATAGAAGAGACATTGATATAGGATAGCCCGTATATAACTGGCTTTACACTCTGTGAATATGTTCCAGTGACATGCATTTTGTTGTGTTACATTTTCTGCCATTTTATTCTTTAATTTTCATATTAATATGGGAGATATTGAGAATAACATCAAATGAGAGGTTAAAGTCACATTATTATGTGGGCTAAGCCAGCAGAGCACGCATTGAAATTAGGGCTGTCAAAATTGACGTGTTAACGCGGATTAATCCAGCGTCGTGATTAATCTTATTAAATATATTAACGCATTTACCCCATCTGCAGCGCAGAATGACTCAATATAATAATATATTAATATTAATATATTTTATCAGATTAATCACGATGCTGGATTAATCTGCGTTAACGCGTCAATTTTGACAGCCCTAATTGAAATGTGAACTGAGGTGGCAGAGGACATACTCAAGTGGTACCGACAAGATTTCTCTCCAAGTTAAAGTGCCAGTGAATATTCCCGGCTGATGGGCATGTTAGACGTTAGTCACAGTCTGTCCTTCGCCATTTTAGTGTTAACAACATTTACGGCTGTGTATATGAATGCCCCTGCGAGAGGAAGGGGCTGACACTGAACGGTGCCCTTTAAATACAAATATAAACTGACCTTCTGCATATTATCAGAATATAGCTTAAAAATAGATCTTTACAAACAGAAAACATATTTGCATTTGTAAACTTAAATAACTTTTATGATTACATAAAAAAATCTCCATGGAAAGAAAATTTAAGAGATTTAACAGATTTCTTGAGTGGAGTGCAAAATACTTGCAGCATGGAGGCACACGGCTTGGATCAGTGGCACGCAGCATCCTAGCAATCCCTTCCTTCTCCGTCCTGTAAATGGGGACCAGATTTTTTGCAATGTCACATGCCACCGCACCTGTGATTTCTTTCCATTGGGGTAGTTATTTATCATATGACCTGGGTTCTCAAACTGTGGGCCGCAGACCGTTTGAGAAACGCTGTCCTATGGGATTACTCTAAAAGGGAGTAGCAGTTTCTTACACATAGTTTTATGCTGCCAAAAACTCCTGCCCAGCTGTGCCCAAGGCTGCCCCTTGCTTCAATTCAGCTGCCCCCTCAACTGAGCCCTGCTGCCCAGCTGTCCCAGCGTAGGCCCCGTATCCCTTGGTCAGAGCCCCCCCACAGTCCGGGATCAGGTGGAACCCCCTGGCTAGCCCTGTTCCTGGTTTGCCCTGCCCTGTTTTTACTAAATACATCATAAATACAAATCCTAAATAAGCCCCCCTAATTTTGGAATAGGCCTAAGGTCGTAATCGGGCCTGAGTAGTTATCGTTAAGTTAGGAGAGCCTGTATAAGTTTTGTGGAGTTAGGAAGCTTGTGTAATACATTTCCTGTCTTAAGACACAAACAATAACTTAGGAACTGTTCGTTTGTGATGGCTTTTTCATAAATCAGGTTCTAACCCTAGTTATTGTTACCAAACACTTCAGACAGGATCTGAAAGATAGAAATTTTCTGTAATGGGGCCCCAGAACAACAGAATGTGCTTTTCAATGAGGATGCAATTGACAAGGTGAGATCTGTTGTGAATTTTCTTACAATGTAACCAATCATATGTTACATTTTGTTTAGAGCCGACCCACTGAGCTTGATGGGTGACTTTGACAGATAATTGTAATGGTTGTTGGTATAATTTAAATGGTAATTTAAACAATCATTATTATATATATATATATATATGTGTGTGTGTGTGTGTGTGTGTGTGTATGTATATATTATTCATTATTCTATTGTATTCTATTCTATTCCATTCTATTATTCTAACCCAACAGGTTCTAGTACAAAGGTACAGCAAAATCATAAGGAGTCTTGCAACTAGTGACCCTGCAAGATCATTGTCCGTGAACAAAAAGCTGTTAGTAATGACACGTTGTCTTTAGATGTCACTGTATAATTAACAAAAGAAGGCTGCAAACCGAGACTGTTGTTGTTTACTGTATAACTTGCTGTTATGTGCTGATACTATCTAGTAGACCACGTCCTAGAGGCGAAAAAATGTTTTGTTTGGACATCACTCTTTATTCCGGTTCATTTGCCGGGGCGGTCGTATTGAAATAGGCCTTAGAGAATGGGAGGTGCCACGCAGGTGCTTTGAGGTCTCTGGAGTAGGAAAGCCACCCTTAGTAATGAAACTCACCCGGCACGGCCACGCCTGGCCGCGGAGTACAACAGCACGCACCATGAGGTAGGTGCTTAAGAGGGACTTTGGGCAGGCTATCTGGAGATACTACGTCGTTATTAATAATATTAATAATAATAACATTGGCTTGAAAATGTGGTTTTATGTATTGCATTTTTTTTCTATTTCATACAGCCGTACCCTAATCGTAGTCAAAGTGAGCACTGTAGATTTAATGTTACCCTGTTCAGAGACAGTTTGTTTTGTTGCTACGACAGGAAATTCTGGCAAGGCAGCGAAGGCAATAAGTACATTTTATATTATCGGAATTCTGGTATGAGCGTGTTTTCTCGGGGTATTCAGATATCACTATTGGCCACTCTATGGAGCACTTTTAAAAATCACCAGTCTATAGCCTAGGTATTCAAAATACACCGCTCTGCTGTAATTGGTCATAAGACCATTTCAACAGTAATATTTTAACAGAAGAAATATGTTTTAATATGTTACAAAGGACAGCGAAAATGAGGGTGTGGGCATAACTTCCTTAACTGAGCACGTTATGTCACTGACTTTTAAATATTGTAAGGATATTTATCTGCACCAATTCGTGCAGATAAATCTAAATAGTGTATGAACTGGCAAGTAGTAGAATTTATAAATGTAGCCTCGGTTAAACTATGTATCGCGTTTTAGTTCGATTGGTAACATGTGAAGTTACATACCTTTTGCGCACTTTTCCATAAGCGACCGCGGAAACTTCAAAACGGAATCGAACAGAACTATAAGAGGACATCATGGAAAGGAAAAGCCTAATATTTCTTTACGAACAAATTTCATGTGTACGTACTAGACTATAGCCGTTTATAAGCGTTACGTTTCCTGCTCATTTCAATTAAGAATTAACGTATAGGCCATCCTGGGCGCGGATTATAGTCGGAGTAATACCAGTATGTGCTTTCATAGATTTTACAGATTTTACAGATTTTTGCAGATTTTGCACTGATGAATTTATTGTGGAAAAGGTCATTTATTTTTCCGGGAGCTAGATGGGGGGCATCCGGGAGGGTGGGGGTGCTGGCCGATGATTGGTTGGATTTGCATGCGACCATAAGTAAGTAAGTAAGTAAAAAAGTATGATAAAAAAAAAAGTGCTGACCGACAGTAGAGGATAGAGAAAGACATAAATGAGTAAATAAAAATAAAAACTAAAATGGTCACACAGAAAGCAGATAGGTTTATATCAGACACGACGTCACCACCCAATGCCGTATATACATATTGCCGACTTGGTGAAGGCGCGTGGGACGGAAAATGTACCACCGCTGACCGGTACGGCAGATTTCTGGGACATCGCGCATAATTTGCAGGTGTCGGGGAGCTGCTGTCAATTTGCGGGAAACTCTCGGAATTTCCGGGAGAGGTGGGATGTCTGTATATGCCTTTTGATGATCTGGCATTGCATCCAGGATGGACTCCAGTCCTGTGTACCATGTTGCCTGGGATAGGCTGTAGTGTGCATGATGTTGTTAAATTGTCATAGCCAAATAGAAGAGTGATATTTTATTAAACTCTAAGGGACAATTGTCTTTTTGCCCCATCTTGCTCTCCATGAGGCATACATGCAGGTGAGAGCACTGCTGGGAGTCATGGTGAAGTCCCTGCCACCTTGCAGCACCCAGGGAGCTGGGGATTAAAGGTCTTCCACAAGGGCCCACAGACATGTGACTGTTCTGCCGAGGACAGGCTCTATCTGGCAACCTTCTAGCCACAGACACAGAGGCTTAGACCACGAAGCCACACCCTCCCCCCAAAGCCATCGAGACCACTAGTATCACTTTGCAAGCAGCTTGCTGGCCCCTTGCTCCTCAACGTTTTCACAACTGAATGAATTAGATGCTTATGCATCAGCCAAATATATGCAAAGGGACTTCCCATTTGTTTATGTAAAATACAGATGTAGCTCTTGTATGTCTGGTAGTACAACGAAGTTTTAAATGTAGGGGCACATGCTGGACAGGAGTGGGGGGGGTCCCTGCTCTGTAGGCCATAAAGGGAAGGCTAACAGTTGCTTTGGTTGAGATGCTTGACAGATCTTTCAGGCACAGGGGTAGTATGACCTCATAGAGCTGGGAAGGGCAGAAGCAAAGGGTGTGGTGTCTGTCACCCTACACAAATGGCCACACAACATAATCGACTTAATCAGCGTGGCAAATGCAGGGAATTTTAACTGGCTAGCTGGAAAGAATTGATTGGCCAGGTAATACTGATTCCACATACTTCCTAATAGCTCAAGATGGAAAGAACAGATTCACCCTAGTGTATAAGGTTTATAACTTTAAATAGAGGCTTGTTCATTGGTAGAGACAGGAAGCTGTATAGCTGTAACCATCCATTCACTGCCTTTGGTGCATGGTAACTGGCTCTCTGGTAGGGGTATTCCCTGTAACTATAGCTCTGGTAGGGGTATTTCCTGTAACTATAGCTCTGGTAGGGGTATTCCCTGTACCTGGCGCTCTGGTAGGGGTATTTCCTGTACCCGGCGCTCTGGTAGGGGTATTTCCTGTAACTATAGCTCTGGTAGGGGTATTCCCTGTACCTGGCGCTCTGGTAAGGGTATTTCCTGTACCTGGCGCTCTGGTAGGGGTATTTCCTGTACCTGGCGCTCTGGTAGGGGTATTTCCTGTAACTATAGCTCTGGTAGGGGTGTTTCCTGTAACTATGGCTCTGGTAGGGGTATTCCCTGTACCTGGCGCTCTGGTAGGGGTATTCCCTGTACCTGGCGCTCTGGTAGGGGTATTTCCTGTACCTGGCGCTCTGGTAGGGGTATTTTCTGTAACTGTAGCTCTTCAGCGCCTGCAGCACGACGAGCAGAAAAACGTACGTGTCACAACAAGCCGAAGCAGAGCTGTCGTCTTCTCCTCCCCAATGGACTCATGTTACGGGCCCTGAGCTCACTCAGCGCGGCTGTGATTGGTCTTATTCATCATCTCGCAGTCGGGGAATCTTCGGGCCTTTGGAGGAGAGCGTGTCTGGGCGTGTTGTTCAGACATGGCTCCATTCTCTTTTTAATTTTTAATATGGTAACTAGGGGTGTGTACCTCCGTTGCCAAGGCTGACGTAATACCCTCAATGCTTTGCCATCGATCTACTACATTAAAGATACTTATGAAGCAATTACTAATGTTACTTGATTCACCCCTATTGCGATGAAGTGTGCTTTGAGACATTCTCATTCAACACGATGCAGTTCAACGTGATACGGTGCGATGTAGAAAAAGATGATGCTATGCAATTCAGTATGGCACAGACCTGGAGATGAGAGTGCGCACCAGAAACACTTTAGAGAGGGGGAATCAATCTAAATATAAAATTACTGGTCAGAAATGAATGGTCACATTTCTACTTGAGGCGTATTTAATAGTAATTATGTATACATAAGTTGGATATTACTGATGCAAAGAAGCAATGCATCCCGAGTTCATCCCACATTGTATCCAGTGTGCCCTTTTTTTAATCGGGGCGATGCCATCGTGGACATTTATGTCAGACTCTGACCTGAATCAGTGGATTTTGCCATCCCTAATGTTCCCTAATGTTTGGAGTTGCTTATGTTTTTGAGTAACTTCCCAAAATGGCTGTTCCTGTTTTAGTTTCCCACCCACTTTTATGGCCGGTGCCAGTGTGTCTTGCCTTTTCAACTGTGAGACCAATAAAGATAAGGTTGTCTAAGGAACCGTACACAAGATGAAAAAATACCATGGCAACAGAACTGAAACCTGCCATACATTTTTAAATGCAGAAGGAATGTGAGCGGGATATAGCATGGAGAAACACTTTTGAGTCCACAGATACAGACAGATCCGTGGTTAATGATTGCAGCACGTTATCCATCATGTGTAACCGAATTTCCATCATGTGACCGAATTGTTTTCAGACAGTGGCTCATGGGTCCCGACCCTGCACTGACATTTTTATTTGGTTGCCTTGATTAATTTGTCTATGTCCCCCTTTTAAGGCACTTGCAGAGAGGAAGATGCATGCTTACATTAATGCTAAGTACTGTCCTCGGACTCCTCATGACCGCCTATGGCCCTATCTCAATCAGGTAAGTGTGTATTTCTTTTTTTTAAATGGTCACTAGCTCTAGTGTCATTTTCCTTTAAACATGAGCTTCTCCGATTCCTTTTCGGGAAAATTAACTCTGCCTAGGAGAGGAAAGAAGGGAGGAAGTGACATTCATTCATTTGTGTGAATGAATGAATGTTTTTGGAAGCAGATGTTCCAACAGCTGCTGAGGCAAGATGGTATGATTGTCTGAAAAAATATATCATATCACTACTTATAAACTAGTGGCAACATATTGATATCCAAAGCATAATATACATATTAATAATTTGAAATAGTACTAAGAGGACCCTTATTGTTAGAAAAATTTCTAAAATTTTATTTTGTTGCGAATAAAGCACCCTTCTCTGATTATTGGCTGTTTTGCCTTGAAATTAGCATTTTGGTTTTATAAAACATTTAGCTGAATATTGATTTTTAATTTTTGGTACATGCAGTTACCATTTTTGTCAATTTTATTGTTTAACGTTTTATTTAAATCTGACATTAACCATTCCTTTTGAAAAAAGATTAATCATCTTAACTTCAAACCTGGTAACACGTGTCTGCTTCATTCAGTGGTTCACCTAAGATTTCCTCAGTGTTTCCGTCTAAGGAGGATTTTAATTAAATGAGCAATCGCCCCATGCCGCCATCTTGGTGCATTGTCAATCATGGTAACAAATAACTCCGAGCTCATTAATGCGAGCAAATTACGTTAAGTATGGCTTTATTTTGACACCACTCATGTTCAATGAACTGCATATGGTAATGCGAAATAATATAAACATAACATAGTCTAAAAGCAAATTAAAAGTAAACAATATAAAGCAAGAATGGATATTTTGGGATGTGACCCACACACACTGAAAGCAAAATGGTTGTGAGCTGCCCACTGTCATTTATGAGGATATCGATCATTTTATGGTTTTTCAAACATCTTGGGTAATACTGAATCAAAAGAAAGAACTGCTTATCTCAAGTTAAAGAGCTCGCCACAGAATCCTGAAACCAGACACTGGTGTAATTAGGCGACTGGCTGAATGCAGGGACAGTGTCCTGTGCAACACAGGGAGACGCCTTCATTTAAAACTGTGCAACACATGTGGAAAACGGACAGATGCCTTCTGTAAAACTGTGCCCCTTCATCATGAAGAATATGCAGGTTTAATAAGATATTTTAATTACCATCTTCTTTGCAGATTCTTGGAAGGATTGATCCCTATGGATGTATGTCCATTACCTTATGGCAAGAAACTCTCGGATGGAACAGACAGTTTTCTGGATCTCTGGTGAGCTAGTTTACTTAACAACCCGCAGTCTCTTGTCACGATTGGCTTTTTGTTTATGTCTGCCTTCCTTCTGTTACCACTGGTGTGTATGAACCATAAATTTCTTGCAAATGAACACAGCCTGCCCAGAGTGTGGACTGCGGATTGTTACAGGTGATGAAAGCCCACCCCTGTGTGTGGTGCGTGTATTCCGATCACAGTGTCTGCCCCTTTAAATTTTAAGCGGATGGAAATCCCGTTTCTTCTTTGTAAAGCGAGGGTGGTGCAAATAGCGGTTCGTTAAATGGTAATTGGACCAGTCTGACGAGGTGGTGTTTCACAATGACAGCCTGTAGAAAAAAAACAGGCCTACGAGGAATTTGATCTCAGTAGGGAGGGCTGTAGTGGGAGGGATTTAAGTGCACTGGGAGCACGTAGATGCCTAAGCCCCAACATAGTTGCTTCAGGCCCCAACAGGCATTAAAAGGTCTCCAGGAGTCATGCTGCCGCTTCTCGCCTCCGATACGTCCAGCATGATTTCCATCGGGGAGATGTGAATTTATCCCTATGTGCTTTAATTTCTGCTGCTTATGTATCTTCATAGCAGTTACTGCTTCTTTTTATTGTGCCCCCCCCCCCCCCGTAATGGATAACTGTTCTGTATATAATGTTACACCTACATATAATGCAATAATAAATACTTTATCAAAACTTGATAAACTACTCAGAATGTAATAAAGCTACAGCATGTGCAAAAATGTTACTATGGACGAGGACATACTGCACATTGTCGCAAATTTATTGCGTTAGGAGTTATGTGCGTTGCATTTTAGGTGGTAAATGTGTCGAACGCTGCGTTAATGAGTCGCTATGTCTGTCGCTGTATTAATGGTGTTATAATGAGTACAGGTGCACAGCCCATTTTCTCTCATGGAAACTAGATTTGTAGATTTGGATAAATGTACCTGCCCGTCCTCGCTGGTGCGGGGATTCATGCCATTGTTTAGGAGACCTCTCAGGCTGCGCTTTGTTGGGTCACAGCAGCTACAATCTGTGTCCCTCTTCTTCAGGTCCAGACCAGACGTCCAGACGTGCACGTCCTGGGGGGCTCCCATAATTTGGGAAGGGATGTTTGATCCCAGCGTTTTTGACCAGATTCACAAGGAGACGAGCACCAGGGTGGCACTGACCGTGTTTGCGGTAGGAAGGTCTGTTCTGTTGCCATCTTCTTTGTGTGACATGAAGCTGTGGGTGCAGAGTGTGCGATGCAGAGCATCCTGTCAATGGTGCTGCGATAAGAGCTAACCAGGGGCTGAGAGAGGAGTTTGGCCCCTTGATGTTCTCTCAGGATGAAGAGCCTCTGTTCAGCTTCCTACACCAGGTGGGAAGTGTTAAGGGACCGTGATAGGTCGCCCGTTGTGGACCCCCAACAGGCTGAAGCTGTTGAACTGCTCTAAATCTTTGCCGGTTATGTAGAGAGGGCAACAGGTGGTCTTCCCAGATCTCCTAGGAATAATGTCTATAATGATCTCTCCTTGGTTATAGTCATCTTTAGGACCAGGTGTCGGACGGCCTCCCTGTAGAATGTCTCCTCGTCGTCAGATATGAGTCCCACTACAGTGGTGTATTTTTTTTTTTATGAATGAAGGATGCAAACAATAGAGGACGTATTATGTTCAGTATGCATAATATGTGCTAATATGCATATACATTCACAGGGGAGTATAATCAACTTGCAGAAATCGAAGGAGAATCCCGTAGCAGGCTTATGTGCACATGTACCCCCAATAGCTTTGTACATGAAAGCTCCAGCACGTTTGTTTAAAAGCAGATGTTTCACCAGGTAGGACACCATCTAAACGAGTTTGGATGGCAGACATTCCAGGCTGACGGTATCGAAGTGATGTCACAGTTTAGATCTTGTGTCAGATGGTTGGTATGAAATTCTCTGTCACTATTCCTCTACCTTTCAGCAGTGGTAGGAAAAAAGTCCTCAGTTTTCATACTTAACTACAAGTGCAGATAGCGCACTAAAATACTACTCGAGTTAAAAAAAATCAAATATCTGGTGTTAAAAGTATATGAGTTTAAAGTACTATACTTAAAATCTATTGATCTTACCAAAAGCAGCCTATGCGTTTAAATTCATTCAGGACTGGTTTGAATACAGCATTGTAAGCAACAGTGCAGCACAATACGGCGATATGCGTCACATATCTCCTTTTTATTGAGTAAATGTGGTGAATTTTTCCAAGCTTGCTGGCACAGGTTAGTGGAATTTTTTTTTCTGTGGAAAACGAAGGATTGATCTACAGGCAAGATTTAATAATAAATTATAAACATTTTGCCTGCTGGTACCTTTAGACCACGGGTCTCAAACGCCAGTCCTGGAGGAACAAGAGAAGTGTGAATTCATGAAAAGCAGTGTGTCGTATTTGGGACATGTCATAGATGCCATGGGCATACATCCAATGAAGGAAAAGACAGATGCTATCCGGAGAGTGGCTGTTCCCACAAATGTGACTGAACTGAGGTCATTCTTAGCACTGTTGAATTACTATGGCAAGTTTATCCCTAACCTGTCTACATTGATCCAGCCAATGACAGCATTGTTGCACAAAGATGTAACCTGGAAATGGTCAGAAATGTCAGAGTGCATTTGATGATGCAAAGAAATGTCTTCAGTCTGACAAACTTCTAGTACATTATGACCCTGACTTACCACTCATTTTGGCATGTGATGCCTCTCCTTATGGAGTGGGTGCCGTAATTAGTCACCAAATGAAAGATTTTTTGCATCCAGAATGTTGACAAAAACAGAGCAGAATTACTCGCAGATTGAGAAGGAGGCTCTTGGTCTGGTTTTTGGGGTTATGAAGTTTCATGAATATCTTTTTGGTAGGAAATTCCTGTTACTGACTGACCATAAGCCATTGTTGAAGATTTTAGGGCCACAAACTGGTGTGCCAAGATGGGCTCTAATTTTGGCAGGATATACCTCCGAGATCCAGTATAAAAGGTCAGAGCAGCATAGCAATGCTGATGCCTTGTCGAGATTACCGGTAAAGCGCAGCATGGAAGCGGTATCAAACCCAGTGTACAGAGTGTCATATCTGGAAGAGTTACCAATCACAGCAAGAGAAATAGCTAAAGAAACAGA
>JAODKM010000118.1:22508486-22523583 GCA_026780845.1 Petrocephalus sullivani
CGGGCGGGCCGCGGGGGTGGCGGGGCGGGGGGCTGCCTCCCCTCAGGCGGGGGGGGGCGCGGGGGCGCGCGCCCCCCCGGGGGGGGGGGGGCGGCGTGGTGGCTGCATCACCCAGGTGGGGGGGACAGCGTGATGGCTGCATCATCCAGGTGGGGGGGGCAGCGTGGTGGCTGCATCACCCAGGTGGGGGGGACACCGTGGTGGCTGCATCTCCCAGGTGGGGGGGGACAGCGTGATGGCTGCATCTCCCAGGTGGGGGGGGACAGCGTGGTGGCTGCATCTCCCAGGTGGGGGGGGCAGCGTGGTGGCTGTTGCTGTGACTCTTCATTGCTTCTGCAAAGTGCTGTAGGAATCTTGAAAAACACTGTATAAATGTAACATTCATGCATATTATACACATTTCTATTGTGGTGTTCAGTGGTGATTCTAGATTGTATGACACCCTGGGCGAGAACCCCCACCCCAACAAAAAATGTGTTTATCTCCGACCCCCCCCCAAAAAAAAAATACCATTGGGTACTGTCACTTTTATTAGGACCTTTGGAACGATACAAATAAATAGTGATACATTTCAAACTGGTTTTATTCATTCCATTAGTACTACACAAAGCCAGAGGGGCACTATTTGACAGATATCCTTTGTTTCCTGTGCCCCCCCCCAATATCCCACCCTATGCAGCTACTTATGTCACTTATATCTAAATCCACCAGCGGTGACGTACTATAAAACAATCAAAGGCAGAGCTCACAGAAAGTCTTAGGACATTTAAGTAAAATTACAACAAATTCATTGGCTTTACAATATAAATCATTAATTTATTCATTTGTATACAAAGAAATATATAACACGTTAGAAAGTAAAACATTCAAGGACTAAAAAAATTATGATAGTCCCAAAAGAGCTGTTCTGAGTTTAAAAAAAGTTCATAGACAGTCTCAATGTGTACTTTTAGATTAGTAACACCACTGCAATAATATAAAATACATTTATTTTTAGTGTCCCTTTGGAACACTAACTAAACACTGGGACTACAATTGCAATTAATAGCAAAATGGCAAGAACAGAACTGAATGAGTCAGTAAAATATTATGACATTCAATAAAAAAGAAAACGCATATGAGCAAGTTCTGTTAAACATTATTCGACTAACGATTAACTTTTGTTATAAAACCAATAAATTATGCAACATTTTTAGAGAATTAAGCAAGCGTCCCAAGACTTTCTATGAACACTGTAATTGTATGCAACGGTAATTGGTACCAAAGCGAGTCATCCATATTTCCCAGCCGACCTTCTTTGACGGCAGTACCGGAAACCCAGAAGTAAATGACGATGGAATGCTTTGCAGAAAAATAGGACATGACGCAATGAAAAGCGTCAGAGACGCAAATAAGCACGCAGAAAGTATTCTGACTGCGGAAAGCAAATGTCAACATGAAACAAAGCGAAATCCTCCATGTTAAAGTCCAAACAATGAGGGGTTTTGATCACCATAGTTTAAACCAATATAAAAATGTTTAGAGGAAAGGGTCAATGTACAGTACAAAGAGTCTAACAACAATATTAACGATTCAGTATTTCAGACAGCCAAACATTAAAATCCATTTCACACCCAGCGCCCCCTCGTCAGCTAAACGAAACTCCAGTTTGCGCAGTACGTCTGCGCAGCACGTAATACGCATATGACGTATTACGTACCATGACGTCTGCTGGACCAATGGAAATTCTGAAAGCTCTCCGAAGTGAGAACGTGGGGAGCGAAGGCTTGTGGAGCGGGCGGCAGCATGGTCCGAGCGAGGAGGTTCGTATACATTGTTGGATTTGTAGTACCGGATTAATTAATAATTGCTTGGATATTTAGTTTAGTCGAAGTCCTCAGTGTATATATTCGTTTTACAAAGCGTATAATATCGCTACATTAATAAGGACAGCAGCTGATTTGCATCAAACCTGCATCAAAATAAAGACATTTCCAGTGTGTTTTATGGTTCTGCTACTTCGTCTCTGGTTGAATTGATATAACATCACTATATAAATATAAATAGTCGGCTCATTACTTGTTTACAGAATCATAGCTGAAGATTTTTTTCATGTTGCTGTTTTCTCCAATTACAGTTTGCATAGCGGACGATTTGAAACTTGCCAGGTCAAGTTAAACTTTTCCTGTCTGCTGGTACGAAAGCCAGTTGGCTTTTCTTATTACAGTCCCATGCACACTTGCCTGTGCTTCTCTTCCATCTGTTGACCCCCAGGGTTGTCCGCCGGCCAAAGGCGAAGAAGGTGGAGCAGTATGACAGCGATGACTCTGCTACGTACCGGGACATGCCCGTCCCCGACAAGGTATGCTTTATACAAGCAGACTCTGGTGAAAGTTCCCTACCCCATCTCTCTATCTGGCCGGGAAGTCGCCTTTTCGTTTTATATGCGGGTTAGTGGTTAATAGCACAGAGATGTAAGATGACAGCAGCTCGCTGTCCCACGAAAGGCTGGTTGAATGGTTCCAGAGAGAATTTCCTTTTTTTTTTATTAATTGCATTTTTGGGGGCTATTGTGAGATTAATACAGTTGGAGATAAAGTATCACCACTCTACTGATTTACTTTCTGCTTCAATTTTTACATATTATCTGCCAGTCTTGTGTTTATACTGTAATTTTATTTTCCATTTATATAAAGTATTTTTAATAATTACATGAGTGTCTGGTATCTCCTGTATTATTTTGTTTAAACATTGTCTATATGATTTTTTTCCCTAACAGAAATCCTTTAAATACATAGAAGATGAAATTGATGAGTTCCACAATAAGAGAATCTCGGTTGGTATCCAGGGCTAAATGCTTTATTATCTGCAGCACAGTCACATCATGTGTCTGACATGTTCAGTCTGCTTTGGTGTTTGATATACTGATACTCTAATTCACATTATGCACTTATGTACTGGTTCTTTATAGAATCTCCTGGCACGCGGAATACAAGCCGTCAGTGACCAGGAGGACACCGAGGATGAGGTATGCAGAAAACAGAATGGATGGGTCTGTGTCTTACTGACTTGGACCTACAACCAAACCATTCTGATGACTCGACCAGCCCCTTAATGTTGTGAGTGTTAGGATTCGTGGCAGTAAAACAAGACAATGCGCAAGACTGCAGTTCATGCATTCGCTCCAAATTTGAAATAATGATTAAAAAAAACTAAAAACTCCAATCACATTTCCACAGACTCTTCTTAGAAGTTTTAACAACTCTCTGTATGTGACAAAAACCATTACTGGGCCTTTAAATACTTTTCCAGAGAAATGATTTGTTGTCCTGATATTACACTGAGAAGTTCTCCTTTCATCATGATGATGTTTTAATGCTTGTCTGGAGCTGCAGAGAGGTTGAACAAGTAGGTACTGTTGCTTTGATCTTTAGGAAGAGGTGATGGCCCTGGATGACTCTGAAGAGGATGAGGAGGAGCAAGAGGTGGGTGAAGATGGAGAAGAGGAGGATGAAGAAGGAACGGACATGGAGAGCGACCTTGAAGGAAAGAAAGAGGATGGTGAGTGAGTAGTGTGGATCAGAAGAGAGAGGCTTATGGTGATGCTCTGATTGGTTAGTGGGTCAGAAGAGAGAGGCTTATGGTGATGCTCTGATTGGTTGGTGGGTCAGAAGAAAGAGGCTTATGGTGATGCTCTGATTGGTTGATTAACTGTTTTGTCCTGTGGTTGTCTTTAACGACACCTTATTGATTGCATGTAGGGAAGTTCTCTTTCCGCCTACCTCATCTTGGTCTTTTCAGCAACTGGGGGTTAAGGGTGTTGCCCAAGAGCCCGTATACATGTGATTACTCTGCTGAGGACAGGCTTGAACCGGCGACCTTCTGATCACAGGAGCTTAGCTCCCTGAGCCACCCTCTCTCCCCCATCAATGGGTCCTGGTGACATGAGGGGGCTGCCCGCCTTCTGTCTGGTAGCATTTGGCTGAAGGATGTGTCCTTTTTGTGTCATTTTGAGGTGCGCTGTGTTTGATGCTGCCCCGTCCTTCTTTTAGATCTCCCCAGCGACATGGCTTGGGGGCGCAGGAAGAAGATGTACTATGACTCTGACTACATCGCAGCCAGTGAGTATTTGTGCCACTCACTTAATGAAAGACCATGTGACTGGCTTTGCGTTACACTCATGTCTTTGGTATGTGGGATTATTGGACTTGAGATTTGGCTGTATCGATACACATTCCAGAAGGGAAATCTAAGGAGGACGCAGATGCTGAAGACGAGGAGGAAGAAGAAGAGGCTAAGAACATCCAGAAGCGCTTGGTGGGCAGTCTGAGCGAGGATGACTATGACCTGCATCTCCTTCAGGTACCTTCTCAAGAGCCATGGACTTTGTGCTCATAAGTCCTGTCACTCAAGTAATAGCTGCAGCCTAATTCTCTGGTCTCTAATTCTTCTGGACCTTCTCTTATAGGAACTTGGAGGGGAGGGAGAGGTAGAGAAAAGCCTGGAGAAAGAGAAAGAGAAGCAGAAGATTGTGAAGGACCTGAAGCAAATGTCCCAAAAGGAGAAGGTCAAGCTCTTGAAGAAGGAATCTCCAGAGCTGCTGGAACTGATCCAGGACTTTAAGGCCAAGGTACCATGTTACATCAAGCTTCTCCCTGGTGTGCTACTGGCTGTTCTTCAGTACTGTCATACACGTGTTTAGTTTCAGTGTCCTGGTCTCACATGATTCTTGAGGAGGCCTTGGTGATAACCATGGTTATGTTGTTTCAGCTGACTGAACTCCGGGACGAGCTGCAGCCGCTCCTGAAGATGGTTGAGGATGGGCGTATCCCTGCAGGAAAGGTGAGAACTGGACACAGTGGCACAGTGGGATGGATCTCAGTGTCTGTAATGAACTGGCTGTGAAAATTAATCCATTTGTGTCCTTTTGACTGGTTTTCTCAAGGGAGCAGATTATCTCAAGACCAAACAGCAACTCTATTTGAAGTAAGTGTGATTTCCTCACTTCCTTGTAATGTGGGGGTGTGAATAGAGCGATCAGTGTAAGATGCAGACATGCACAATTGGGGCGTGTGTGCCAGAGGTCACCATGATGGCAGGGGATTATGGGATTCCTACCGTGAGCTCACAGTCTGTCTTTCTGACTACGCCTGCACAGTTACTGCACCAACGTCAGTTTCTACCTGGTACTGAAGACCAAGCGAATCCCAGCCCACAGCCACCCTGTGATCGAGAGGCTGGTCTCCTACCGGAACGTAAGACAGCTCTGGCCATGTGGCCCACTCTCCTCGTTATTGCTGCCATTATCATTATTATTATTATTACTATATATTACATTGTGGGGACCAAATGTCCTACAGCAATCCTGCTGTTGGGGAACCACCTGCCAGAAAGTCTTCGTTCAAAGCCGCACTGCTTACAACCTGCCACCTTCATTATTAGGCCATTAAGAAACGCCTGATGCTAAGTAAGGTCAGGCTGGAGTGAGAACCTCCTGGCAGGTGTGGCTCCAGGAGCAGGATTGAGAAACACTGACCTACTATAATCTGGTCTTAAAGTTATCATGGCTCTTCATTGACACATTTAGCTGTACTGCAGAAATGTGGTATTTTAAATAATAAAATCTTTCCTGGTTTGTATCAGTGTGCCAAGGGGAGTATCCTTACCTCTCCCAGCTCACTGCACAGTGCTGTGACGGAGGTATAGCTACGTTACTGATATGTGACTCTTCCCCAGTGCAGAGTGCCACAGGGTGGTTCCTTAATGTGCTTTTTAGACACACCCCAGTTAGATCTGTCTCTCACGGCTTCCTCTACCTACACAGCTCATAAATGAATTGTCCCTGGTGGATGCCAGACTCGCCCCCCAGCTGCGCCACCTGCTGTCAGAGACCCAGCAGGGCACAGCTGTCAGGAAGATCACTGACGCCCCCAGCAGGAAGGTAAGTGCATGGAGCACTGCCAGATGCACCAAGTCAATGGCCTTAAACAGGACCCATTATGCTTTTCTGGTTTTCCCCATTCCTTTAGTGTGTTATATAGCTGTATGTGCATGTGGACAGTCTTAAGCCTTAAGGCCCAAAGGGAGTATCTCCCACCACATAAACCACTCTTCTCTAATCTGCCTGAAACTCCTCATTGGAATTCCAACCCTTGCTTCCGTGACATGGTGAGGTCAGCGCATAACACAGTCCTTATTGGCCATCTACCTGCAAGGACTGCAGACTGCAAGATGGACAGAATCTCTGAGGAAAGCTGACCAATCAGAGCACACTAACCTCATGAGGGGTGGTCCTTAAAACTTGAGCGTTTCAGACAGAATGATGGAGTGAACATGAGTGTACAGTATGAAGAAAATGTTTTTGGAACACTGAAGCATGTAAATCTATTCTAGTAGACAGCAAAAATAAAATATTGAAGTGAAAATGAGCATAGTAGAGCCTCCACTATTCACAGCATGTACATGCTTGTCAGGTTCCTGGAGACAGTGGGTCAGATGCCAAGGAGGATTCCGACTCCGAGCTGGATGAAGATGCGGCCCTGCGTATCTACAGGGAGGTCGAGCGGAGGATGAAGCTGAAAAGGGCAGCCAAAAAGCTACAGTCGAATGAGGAGTAAGGAGGAAGGCGGGGGGCTTGTATGAAACACGTGGGTTGGTCCTACAGGGTGGCAGTCTAAGACTGTGGTCATCTTTGTCAGAGTGGGGGGGGAGGAGGAAGAGGAGCCAGACCTGGACCCAGATGCCAAGAGGGGCATTACCTACCAGGTACACCAAGGACTACTAAAACAACATCAGGCTTTTACCGTTTATCGTAGCCCCTGGTTATATGAGCCATGCTCTGATTTCTCGTCCATCCCTTCTGACAGATGGATAAAAACAAAGGCCTCACTCCAAAGAGGAAGAAGATTGATCGCAACCCCAGAGTCAAATACAGGGAGAAGTTCAGGAGGGCTAAGATCAGAAGAAAGGGCCAGGTAGGCTGGGAATGGTTATGGTCACATGATTTAAATGAAAGCTGATGGGGATCAAGCCCCTCCTCCTACTCATCATTTGGTGTAAAACTTTTGAGTGGCAGTTGTTTTGTCCAACAGCAGTTTGCTTAGCCTGTAGGTGTATATTTCGCAAAATATGATCTGCCAATAAACTAAACTGTCTTCCAGGTTCGTGAGGTACGCAAGGAGGAGGTTAGGTACAGCGGTGAGCTGTCCGGGATCCGTGCCGGAGTCAAGAAGAGCGTCAAGCTTAAGTAAGACTCAAGAGTGGCTCCAGACTGAGTGTGTGGGCTGGCAGTCATTCTGCGGAGCTGAGGCGGCATTAACCACAAAAATAAGTGGTTTAAATGTGAAGGTGTCAGCCATGACCCTGAGAGGGGCCGGATAGCTGTCTGCGTGGCAATACATACATTCATGGGCATTCAGAACTCCCCTCACTGTTGTCATATTTTATATTTTAACATTAAACCTCTTGGCTGAATCATGCTTATATTTGCTTTGTGATAAACACACAAGGGCAGACGTGCAGCAGATGTGTGGTTTAATGATCGCTTTGCCCTCTGGCGGTGCAGTCGGGGCGGTATCTCTCCAGGAGGTACAAGACGGACTTCTCTATCACATGTAGTATTTACACATTTTACGTCAAGGCCGAGTACCAGTCTGGATTTATCTAGACGAGCTGGGTAGGTAGGCTTCGGAGAGAGTCCGCCATGTCTAATGGTTGGTTTGATGAGAGAGAGGCGTGTCAGTGCCTGATATGACCGCCTTACTCCTGCTGGCCAATAAAATGGCTGTGGGCCGAGACCAGGTTGCCGACGATTTTCTCCTCGATTTCCAAGCTGGCCTGTTCCTCGGCAGCCGTGAGGGCCAGCTCTGTCTGGTGGTCCCGCGTCACCACCACCACATAGCCGCGACGCGTGTCCAGCACGTTGGCCACCACGGCCTGGTGGTGATAGGTGTCCAGCGCGCGACGTGCCCGCTCCAGCAGGATGCCCGGGTCCGTCTCCAGTTTGAAGGAGATGACGAAGGCCTTCGGAGCCCAGTCCTTCACCAGAGGGGACAGCATCTTTGGCACCATCTTCATGCTGAGCTACAAGGAGGAGAAGGCAGAGAGAAGTGGAAAAAGATCCAGGCAGTGTGCTCTGGCTGGCCTGTTTGAGTAACCTGACTAACAAAGATGTCATGGGGCAGGAAGTCTGGCTTGGGCAGGTGGGCCTCACCTGGAGTGGCCCTTCGGACGACTGGATCTTGTGCTCCGGCATCTCGGATGCAGGGATGTAGAAATCGGAAACTGCAGCAGCCAGGTAGAACATGGCCTCGGACCCTGCAGGCGGAACGCAAAACATTTACCAACCTGCTGCATGGGAAGATGAACGTGTCCTGCCGTTATGGGATGCTGATGGCCATACCTATGCTGCTGAGTGCCTGTGCTGCAGCTTTGAGGAGGTGGAGGTACTCTGAGAGCGTGTTGAACTCCACCGGTAGCAGCAAGCCTGCTGCTTTGACCTCCTGGTAGCGTTCTAGCACGGCCACGATGCCAGGCAGGGTCTCCTGGTCTGCCACAACCCGGGTGGGGCCGCGTTCCCCTGTGGCCGGCTCCAGCCGCAAACCGTCCAGCAGGTTGACGCCAGCGTAGCGGCGCACAAACGGGTACAGGGAGCGATGGCGGTGCAGAAAGACCACGGCGTACCCTGCGTCCAGGAAGTACTCTGCCGAGGAAGCCCCACGCCGCCCGCTGCTGAAGTTGTCCAGGAAGCGGACCGTGCGGGATTCCAGGGGCACCTTGGTGCCACCCGAGGTGACCAGCACCACACGACGGCCTGCAGACCCGTGACGCTCGGCAAACTCCGCCATAAGCCCTTTCACCGTCTGCACGTGGGATGGCACCACAAACTCCTGTGTCAGGCTCCCTTCCACCGTGGGACATCCTGCTTCTGCCATGTCTGTTTGGTGTTGTCAAACTCCTGAGTAAAGGAAGGACAAGCTAAGGACAGGCATGGGGGGGGACATCAGCTGGGAATTTTTAGATCTCACCAAGTATATTTGAGACAGAAGTGCCCTTAGTCCAACATTGAGTTAAAGAAAGTTTTTTAATTCATCAATGCGTCTACTTCCGTATCAGAACAGATGCGGGGTAATTACTAAATTATTATTAATGATAAAAATGTTTTGCCGGCGTACACTAAAAGTGATACGTCTCTTGGGGTTTGGGATATGGTGGGAGCGGGTACGAAGGTCTAAGAGCTACAGTATGCTAACAATCCAATGCATTGCTTCTGCATAATTAATAGGCCTCACGCTGCGAAGTTTGCTAATTTAGCCGTCCAATATAAAATGCTTCAGTGTTAAAGGCTTAAGCGCCCAGGTGACCGTCCGCACTTACCAAGCGTAGCTAGGCTAGCGGTCAAGCCCGATACCGATCGTTTAAGGCAATCGAGGACAGTGGAAATCTGTCGAAGAAAGAGCGATATTAACGCACAAATGGTGCTGTAGCACTCTCTTTGGACTTTTTGCATGGGGACCTTTGTATTTTAACAATACATCATGTTGAAGGTGAAATCGAACATATCCTAGCTAGTCGTTAAACAAATAGATATACACGGACAACATCATAGTCTACACATATAAATTAAATTCAGGATGCATGTGTGTAGTAAACAAATGTCTTACTTTTAAAAATACACCAAAAGATACATCTAACAACCAGAACTATGGTCCTTCGGTCTTTATGTTCCCCAAGCCCCAACGCCCTGTTCAAATGTAGTTCCGGGGTCAGTTATTGTTTCCTTGTTATTGTTATATGGTGCAGCATTTTTAGTGACAATTTACTGACCCATTATGTAGCCGATGAACAAAATATATAAAATCAAATATATTAGCTGCACGTTTTAAAGTTTTAAGATAGATTTTTTACGATCTTCATTAGGGACACGTGCACAGAGCTTCTTATGCTTTATTATTATTATTAGGTGCTGTCAAGTCAATGTTGACTCCAGGTATCCATATGGGCAGCAGTCCTCATTTTTCATTTGACATCCATCTAGTCATTATATGTCCAGAATAAGATAACTTCAACTGGTGTATTTGTACTTTACGTGAAAGTTTGGCTTGATTTGATTTAAGAATCCACTTGTTTCCTTGTGCTCCCTGGAATTCTTAAAAGCTCTGTCCATCTTTTTGATTGTCTAGTTTTCCCGTTCACGGAGAGTCTAATAAAACGGTATATTCCGACCAATTCAGATTTTTGCTCTTTAATATAGAGATGATAATACTCAAAGGTTTCGCTGGTTATTGCTGATCCTTTTTGTGTTTCGGGCTGTTCCAGTGAGACAAAAGCTATTTATGCTCCAAACTTTTATGTTTTGACTATGGACGGTGAAGTGCCAGTCCCGTGGTCACCTTTAAGTTTCCATTTTGATTGGTTTCAAACGAAATCATACTACTGCTTTCTGGATTAAATACGAACTAAATAACAATAAGTGTGGTACCACCAGGGTGTTGAATGTTCTTGATGTTTCTTCCATCAAACATGAGTCTATAGCTGTCTTCATCCAGCCCAGCTTCTCTGTGGTGTTTGGCATGATGAATAACGATAATGGCAAAATACAGCCTACTACAGTCTTCCTTTACTAAATCTGGAACTAATGAATTTCCCATCTTCCATCCAGTTTATTTTTTTTCGTTTCTAGAGATTCTTCATAAGAAGATGATTCTGGTCTTGGGACGGCCACTGAGAGTATTCTGTAGTTTGACATGGTCAGCACAATGCAAGACTTCATTGTAATCCATAAAGCCCATGCTTGCTTTCGGCGGAATATATAGCTTAATATGTATCGTGTATATATACTGTGTATATATAGTCTAGTCTGTAAGATGGTCGTTGTTATTAAATACGACACTAGATGGCAGTATTTTATCAAACAGAAGGTCCAGACGGAAAACGGACCTTTGTGTTATGGGGAGAAGTTCACAGAGTTTAAGCAGCTGGAAAGTTATTCATCGGATGGAGAGGAATTTTGGAAGGCTGCGCACCGGAGAAATTCAAGTTATGAAATTCAACGAGAATGAATCCAAATCAAAAGAATATAGACAAAGTTAAATAATCGCACATATTTTCTTACTAAATTTAGGGCGGGCGTACTTTAAGTTAGAGGCTGGGTGGCCGGGAGGGAATCGGGTTTTAATCCCTCTGACTCCAAGACTACTACGCAGTCTTCCCTCTCGCTTAAATGCGGTGTGTCCCTGAGCGAATGCAGCCCTCCCATATTATTTAAACTCCGCGAATCAATGGCGCATTGTGCGCATCTCTTATTCAGCCAGCAGGGGAAATGGGGAAACAAAGAAGCACCTCGGATGGGGAGCAAGCGGTCTGGCTGAATAGATAGCGGGTTTGGTTTATTGTGAGTCAATGCGGGGATGTCTCCCTGATCCAGAGCGGTCCGATGGGGGTCCAACCTCCTCTCCAGCACATTATATGCTTGAGCCCCCCCCTCCACTCGAGTGCGGGGGCTTTTCCGCACTCCAGCAGGATTCGAATGTCGGGAACACTGCGCTGTCAGCATGAATCCGTCTGTCGTTGATGCCAAACCAACAGCGCCAACAGCACAGAAACCCGGCAAATTATGCACACTTCTAATTATATCGGTTGTGTTCTTCATCTTCCAGTTGCTGAGCTGATTTGTTTTTGAATATAGACATTTTTAATGGGCTAATTAATGGGTCTTTGTAATAATTCGCCTCCTGGGTGCAATAGATCGAACAATCTTCTATAAAAAAATTCCCAAAATACACATAAGGCTTCTTATATGTAATTTTAATACCTTTTTCTTTGCCTAACAAATTAGGCCTCGTTTGAGTCCAGTTTCCACTTTACCAAAACCCACCATCACGGATGTGGACTGGGGAGCGATCCAAACTCGGGTGATATGATAGTACTTACAAGTGAAAACGTCATGAAAATGTTGTCAGTATGAAATACAATGCTTTTTTGGCAACCACGCAAAACACTATATATAGCTACTATAGAATCCAACATTGTCACTCGCGATGCTGTTTTTTTTTCCAAACATAAATAATATGATTCAAGATTCCACACTATGTAACATTTTTATAGAGTTATACCTTCCTATGAATAACCCGTTGACTAAACTGTCCACTGTATTAACGCGATAAGTGTTTAACCTTTAACAAAAATCTTAGAAATGTTCGATGAAAGAACTTTGTGCAATTTTTGGAGGTTTCATAAGCTCTCCCCTGCTGGGGTGCAGCCCGGTGCCCTGCTGCAGGGTTATGTGCGCTTCAAGGGGACTGGAGTCCGCTGCAGTCCTCGGCACGTTAGGAGGTCCGAGGGGACACCGTCCAAAACCGGGGGATTCGAACAGCACTTTGTGTGTGTGCAATACATTACCTAAGGTGCAGACCTTTGGCAACAATACCGGGCTTGAGTGAGCTGCTTGCCGACACCGCACCCGGTTCTGCATGAATATATAAGCGTTAAACTAACGGAGCTATCTCTCAGCTATTTTGGGGTCACCTCTGCGTCCCTACGTGATCGGTGGTTCTACAAGCAACCGGAAAACTTAATTTTATTGAGTCTGGCTTACAAAAGGATGGAAGCTACCCGTCTTCATCTTTATAATAAACAGAAAATGGTTAAACTCTGCTAAAGGCGCTTTTTGGTAGTCCTGCGCGGTATCTCTGCAGTGCAGGTAGTGTTGACGCAGTCTCCGGACCCTGGCTGGAATCGGTGTCTTTCTGAGCTGATGCCCCTGGTGTTTTAGAGCGGACACAACGACGCTACTGAAGGTCGTATCAGTGGCCAGCGGGGTTCCGCTCGCTCGCCTCTGCTCGCTGCACTGTGTCGCTGGCGCCTTTCCAGCCCCTGGATCTTCACCAAGGTTGCTGCCGAAGGGCTGGAAATGACCGTCCAGCGGCTGGCCGCAGGTCGCTTGCCGGGTGAGCGTCCAAGAGCTGGCCCCGGTCGCATAGTGGGGTGACTGTCCAAGGTCTGGCGGTCGCCCTGATTCGGGGCAGAGCCCCAAACTTAACTACGGACCCGGAGATTCGGGACCTGACGCAATGGGTCGTGGTCGGAACCAAAAGATGCGTTTCTGCATTCTAAAGCTCTGATGGCGAGCGGATGGAGCTCAGCCTTCATATGTTAGGTACCTGGACGCTGGGATTGCGTAGCAAAGCCCGTAGGGGCATTTAGCTCACAGGACACAGGACCAGCCATTTTCACGGAAGGAGACCAAAAAGCAAAAATAAGGTAGATAGTATGACGGCTAAAGTTCGGTCATAGATGTAAGTAGGATGGATCCGCAAAGCTGCCTAGATGCACAGACTGGGAATGGTCAGGTCTCCGCTCGGGCGATGTCCCTCCCGCACGGGGAAGGTCCGGCGTGTAACCCTCCGAGGGAATATCCCTTCGTCGCCTGTGTCCTATGTGACAGAAGTTATACTTTAAATTGTTACTTTGCACAGTAGCTCCGCAGCTTGATGTTTTTATATTATTTGCAATATGAAGGGTCGGTAGACAGACCTATAATTGCCTTCACATTTTGTTTTCGTTGGGGCTTGGAAGTTTTATAACAGGCTACTTTAATGTGCTGTTAAATAAATGTCGTTATGTCCCCATTAAGAAAAATAAATAAATAAAACGTAAGGAGTAAATCTTGTGATGGGGAAAGAATGAAATGAGGTATTACTCATTTAATGAAACTCGGCGGAGTTCGCTTATTATCAACCAAATGCGACAAGGACAAGTTACAGAACCCCTGACCCATCCGCAGCTGTGAGTAATGCTACTAAAACCCCTCTAACATTTCTTTTCGTGTTTGCCCCAGAGGATGGAATGGCTGCTGTTGCCAGGGGGGATCTCATTGTACAATTGTGGAATGGTGGAACTGCAGAGCGCAAGGGGATTACCATGGGACTGCGTGTCTCGGAGTGCGCAAATCGAGGAACTGTCTTCTCAGAGCTCTCATGGGCTGGTGATTTGATGTACCTTGGTGGTAAATCATGATGCGTTTGGCAGGATGAAATCGAATGGAGCAGATAGTGTCAAATCCGTCAGTAGTTATGATCTACTTGTATCTGACACTGAGAATCGATGTGACATTTTCAAAAATCCTTTGGTTTAAAATGTGGACAAAACAGTACGCTGTGGTCCAGGGCAGTGTGTGCGGTGCCAGCCCTGCAGGAGATGCAAAAGCAGATGGCAGGCCCACTGCCCTCCCATGGACGCCTCACTCTGCTTCCTTTGTCCCAGGTGGCCTTGCCCTGGGGATGTGATCATAGCCTGGCAGGGGTGATGGTGGGGGGCGGGGCAGATGAAGGAGGGGGTGGGGTCAGATGCAGCCAATGGAAGACCCTCATGACAATAATTCATAAGTTGGCCAACAGAAAACCAGTTTGACAGAGGCCTCACTTTATTGAGACAGGTTAGTGCTCACAGACCAATTTCCTTTAAAAAATCCTACACAATAAATTAAAGGAAAACTAAATAAAAAATGTTAAACATTATGTAACAAGCAGGGAAGGGAAGGAATCCAAGTAGACTTTTATGGACATAGCATGTTTCTGCAGCATTAAAAATGGAGCTTATGGTTCCATCAGTAAACATCAAGCAGACCTCCAGCCAGCATGTGGTTGCATGAGGAGTGGGGTGGTAAGACTGTGCCTCATCCTCAGCTCAGGTTCTAAAGCCATCAGCACGGCTCAGCATGCGTGCAGTCCAGAGGGGTAGACCCCCAAATTCACAGCTGTGGATCGTGACTTGTGCTTCACATGGGGAACCCAACCTCATGTCTCCCCGTAAGTAAAAATAACATTATCTGTATCATCCGGGTATTTTCACACGTCTGTTTTTCCAAAAGGGGAATGAATGTGAAGCCTTTTGACAGAGCTGGTGGGGGATAAAGGGGGGGCTGACTTTGACGTGTTGTGGATACAGCAGGGGCGGGTAGAAGGGTGAGTGTAGTCATCTTGCATGTGGGTGTGATGATGCAGGTGTGGGCGTGGCTGGCTTGGTTGTGGTGATATGGCAGCAGGTGTAGTCACTGTCTATGATGGTCCGGGTGTGAGTGTGGTCACTGCAGGTGTGGGCGTGGCTAGCTTGGTTGTGA
>JAODKM010000118.1:22523683-22534313 GCA_026780845.1 Petrocephalus sullivani
GTAGGTGTAGTCACTGTCTATGATGGTCCGGGTGTGAGTGTGGTCACTGCAGGTGTGGGCGTGGCTAGCTTGGTTGTAACAATATGGCAGTAGGCGTAGTCACTGTCTATGATGGTCCGGGTGTGAATGTGGTCACTGCAGGTGTGATGATGCAGCACTGAGCATGGCAGTTAGGCCTGCAGGTGGTGAGAGATGTGTGTGGTAGTTGGATACTGTAGGTATGTTAGGTTGAGAGGACATGGCAATGGGGTTTGGCAGAGGTAGGAGAGGATATAGTGGATGCATTTCATACGCAATATCCAGCTGAGCTTTAAACGTGCTCATGCTAATCCCAGAACTAGGGGCATCGGAACAAGAACATTTCTATATTCGCTTCTGGTTCCTTTTCTCACCGTCAAGCCACCTGGCTGAGATGATCCTCCTAGCACAGGCTGAATTCGGCCAAGAGCAGCCTCCCAAGCGTATAACTCCTGACAGCATTCAAGATGAACTAAAAACCAGGATGATATTTTCAGTCCTGCTGGTTCACAACGTTAGCGAGCAAAGCCGTAATTTATCCTTGGGTTAGGCAGCCTGTTTATTTTCATATATATAGGCTGCATTTTAAAAACGACGAGGTGAAAGTCGAACTACACGTCTGTCTTGCTACGTTTAGGCTACATATTTTGTGTGAATCATTCAGGCAGTGAAAAGTGACTCTGGTTTGTGTCAAACCCATTGTGGCACCCAGGTAGGAGAGCGCACCAATGCTGTCCCTCCTGAGACTGGTGTCCGCTTACATAGTGGCCAGCCGGGATTTTGCCCCCCGCTTCTCCAGCCTCTCACCATTGGGCTTAGGTGATGGTTTGGTGGGGCAGAGGGTTGAGGTATCTAATTCTGAACTGGCAGACTTTATGACCTGACATACAGTAGCTGTGTGAGTCTAAGATCAATCTTACGTAAGACTGTAAAGACAGATAGAGAGCAAATATGCAAAACTCACTCAGTTTTGGTTCCCGATAGCGTAACATATGACGAGGATGCCGGACTTTAGCTCGTTGGTGGTCTTGTCTCAAAAACAACAAAAAACTGACTGAGTGAGCCTTGCAAATTTGCTCTTCAAATGTAAGCTTGTCAGAGCACACATCGAACTTGTGCCACAAGGGGGTGATGGGGGGGGGCTCAAGGGAGAAGCCCATTAGACATTTGCTGGAGATAGCATGTCGAGAGAATTGTCTGCCTTTGTTTTGGGTATACATGCTTGTTTTAGCGTTTAGGGTAAATGGGGGGGTTGTGTTTTTGTTTGGTGATACATGAGAACACCATGACGTCTGTGTGTGTATGTGTGTGTGTTGCATTTCTATGTGTGTGTGCACGCACCACCATGCGGGACGGGTGCCTCATTCAGTCAATAGCTTGATCTCACTGGCAAGGAGAGCACTGAAGTTGTAGGAGGCGTCTGGAAGCTTGGGGGTGGGGCGAGGGGGCGGGGCCAGCTCCGGGTCACTCTCACTGGAGGTGGAGCCCACGCTCATGGCGCAGACCGCTTCGGGCACAGCGCTGGCTGGTGGACACGCCTCAGGTTCGCTGCCTGTCTCGCTGGTGCTGGACACCACTGAGAGCAGGGAGCCTTTACGACCCAGCCGGCCCGGCAGCAGCGAGACGGCGTAATCGGCCACGGCCCCTGCAACGTCCATGCCGCACGCCTGCTCGAAGGCGATGAAGCCCACGTTGGCGTTGGCCTCACACACCATGAAGGAGCCGTCGTTGAGCTGCAGCAGGTCGATGCCGCACACGTCCATGCCGAGGATGTTGGACACTTGGATGGCCAGCTGCTTGCCCTGCTCGCTCAGTGGGTACATCATCCCCACACCGCCTGAAGGGGGCAGCAGAGCGCCATTTTTTTTTATCCAATGTGTCTTCAAAACACAGTGCCCCCCACAGACATTGTACCGCATCTCACACACACACACCATATTCTCACACTGCTCACATCCTGTGGTCAGCTGACCAATACATTGTTCAAGAAAGTGTCGACTATACAACATTCTGGAGCAGATGGTGTACAGCGGTTACCCACCCAGAGAGCAGTTGCTCTGCATGCGGCCGTCCGTTGAGCAGCGTAGCATAGATCCCACCACGCGCCCCCCCACCAGGATCACCCGCACGTCCTTGCCATGGGACTCCTTCACATACTCTTGAAATAGGTAGGGGGCGTCGTGCCGGATCAGATGGCTGAGGTCAGAGAGGTGGTGCTTGTCCCGTGCCAGGAAGACAGTCTTTCCTGCGTTGGTGGTAAAAGAGGTAGGCATGGAGTCATGGGCGTGTCAGAGGTGCCAAAGTGCACAGATTCCAAGTTGTGGCTCGCTGACCTCGGTGTCCACGTGCGTTTTTCACCACCACGGGATAGCCCAGGGGCTCCGCCTCATCGATCATCTTGCGGAAATTCTCATGCCCCCCTGGGAATGAGATCAGATACACAAGACAAGCTATGTGAGAACAGGGGGGCTGGTCTTCTTATGCAGGCACTCACCCACGTCTCCCCCTGTCATTGCAGGGAACTTAAAGCCTTCCATCAACACCCAAGAGAAGCAAAAAATGAATGAAAATAAGGAACCGAACATGCAGCATTTGGAGCCCTTTCTGGTGTATTTTCACTGTTTGTGCTTGTTTCTGTATGAAACGACATCCTGATATAAAATCGTCCTGGCCGTACCCCACGGTGTTGCTCAGCAAACGTCAGTGCACCACTGAGTTACAGCTTAAACTGAGTTCATTACTAATGGCCAGTTACTAAGTGGAGTTACCTGAGCTGAAGCAATGGCTTTTGTGTTTGAGAGATGGGTTTTCTGCATCTGTCTTGTCTTCTAGCTTTTGCACTAGATTCCCAATTGGGGGAGGGGCGAGAGGGGGGGGGCAGGGAGTAGCTCACTCCTCTTATGCATGAAAGTCGTGAGGTCCTCACATAGCCAGTAGTGTCTGGGGAGGGGGGGTGCTTTCTGATGTGCCCAGCTATTGCAGCTTTTGAGTAAACCTCACTGGTGCGGATGGGGGTGCAGTGACGGTGACCAGAATGCGCACACCAGCTACTGCAGACGCGTCAACAACTGCTGAAGCTTTGAGTCATCCTGCTGATGCATCTGCATGGAAGCTAAAACTGCATAGCATTAAAATGGAACAATGTGGTCATTTTCCAGCACATAGTTTATGATGGTCTTGGGATATTTGTGCTGTTTTCTCATGCATTTTTAGACTTTTTGTCAAATAATGTAGCCTTAATAGGCAGACTAATAGGCATACTAAATAATGTAGCCGCAATAGGCATACTAAGATCTAAGTCATTCCATCTTTAGGTCTGCAATGAACGACAGCTGGACTGAAAAAACCTGCAAAGTCTTGGTTGATGAGATCAAATGACCTCATGGGGTCCCTCAGAAGACATTTGACGATGTCTGAAGTTAGCTGGACGCCAATTTGCACCTACCATATGAGAAGGTGTCCGGCAGTGGGATCCCATGGCCCGCCAGCTCCTGGAAGGTCCAGAACTTGTTGATGCAGTTGAGGATGGCTTGGGGTCGGTTCACCAGCCGACAACCCAGCTTCTCCAGGTGCCGCAGCACGGTGATATCACTGTCTGACTGCACCCAGGGTGTGGGGACCCGCACCACAGCCACCTGGGGGTAGCTCGTCACCAGCTCCTGGTCCACACGCAGCCCTAAGGAACCACCGGGTTGTTTCAGCCCATGTTTGTCCATCTGCCAGGGCTTCAAACACCCCACAGCTTAGATCATGCAGCCCCCCGACAGTTTTAGGCCAAAATACTGCTGACAGTTTTAAAATGCTGGGCAGTGCTGCATCGAGGCGATCCATGGCTGTCCTCTGTCTGGAGACGGGCCAGACACCTCACGCACACACACAGCTCAGGGTCATGCCGCCCCCACACCGCAGCCTGGACCTAGACAGCCAAACAACAGGCTCACTGCCGCATACTTTCAAACAGACATCACACGTGGTTTGTATGAACAGATGTTAAGCCTGTAGGTGTGGCCTCTTTGGGGTGTGGCCTCTTTGGGGTGTGGCCTTGTGGGACTTTATGGTGCGCCTGTCAGAGCATGAGTCTTTGTGGGGGTGTGGTCTTTATGGTGTGGCCATCAGATCATGTATCTTTGTGGGGGTATGGTCTTTTCAGGCAGTGGTCTTTTGGGAGTGTGGCCGTGTCATATGATCTATAAATTAAATACAACTACAGATGGGTAACAGACATTCAACAGAATCAGAGGGTGTCTGCAGTTTTCAGCTACAGCGACCAAATGCATTCAGCCACAGCAAAGCATCTATTTACAAGTACAAACATAGATGACAAAAGTGGAGAGTAAAGAGAGACAAAACTGATAAAGTAACATGTGAATGTACCGAGAAGCTAAGATTCTTCAGTGGGTAAACTGAGGCTTTAGGGTGACACTTTACAAGAGACCCCCAGAGTCTCTGTCCTTTAGTGTTTGACACTGGCACTGGAGTCCCCCAGAGTCTCTGCCCTTTACTGTTTGACACTGGCACTGGACTCCCCCCTGAGTCTCTGCCCTTTACTGTTTGATACTGGCACTGAACTCCCCAGAGTCTCTGCTCTTTACTGTTCGACACTGGCACTGGACTCCCCCTGAGTCTCTGCCCTTTACTGTTTGACACTGGCACTGGACTCCCCCTGAGTCTCTGCCCTTTACTATTTGACACTGGAGCCCCCCAGAGTCTCTGCTTGTTTACTCTTTGACATTGGTACTGGAATCCCCCAGTTTCTACCCTTTTACTGTCTGACACTGGTACTGGAGCCCCCAGAGTCTCTGCCCTTTACTGTCTGACACTGGCTCTGGAGTCCCCCAGAGTCTCTGCCTTTTTATACTTTGACATTGGCACTGGAGTCCCTCTGAGTCTCTGCCCTTTACCATTTGACACTGGCACTGGAGTCCCCCAGAGTCTCCCCTTGTTTACTGTCTGACACTGGTACTGGAGTCCCCTAGAGTCTCTGTCCTTTACTCTTTGACACTGGTACTGAAGTCTCCCACGGTGTTACCTTACTTTGTGTACTGACAGAAATATGTGTATCTTGTACGCTAAAGGCTACTGAGAGGCCCACAGAGTCTGTGTTCGACCCCCAGGCATGTGGCAGACAGGGACGCCGCACTTGAGCTGACGGAAATCATCTTCTCAAGCTGGGTGCGCTATGATCAAACAGGTGAATCCATAGGGTCTGGTGCAGAGGGTCATGTGCCACCATAACAGTTAAGCTGTAATGTCACAGGACACACCATCAGTCACAGCAGGGCTGAACAGTGCCACAAAGTGATGGACTGGCAACACTGTCATAGTTTAGGCTGATGTCTCTGGCTTGGGGGGGAGGCAAATAAATCAACTGGGGGCCCTTTCTCTGTTGAAGTGGAGAAGACAGGCTGTTTGTCACTGATGCAAAACAACAGCCAAGGCACCAGGGAAACTGTGCCAGCCAGGAGATGGACCTGTGGTTGCTGGGCAGGGCCAGGACTGGGGCTCACGGGGCTGCAGGACGTGGCCTGTAGCTATAAATAATGGGGGTGCGAGATTCGGCACCGGTCAGCAACGGCAGCGTATCCAACCGGATTGTTGTCCCCAACAAAGTCGGGTAAACAAAGCAACTTCATAAACCAAAGAATACCCAAATCAGAGACACGAGGTGTCTAGGGACCCAGGGAGTGGCTTCCTGGGAGGGGGATGTGTGAGATTCTTCCGAACGCTCCATTACATGTCAACAGCAATCGTGAAATAGCCCATCCACATGTGAAGCATTTCTGTGCCATGCGCCCACAGCCCATCCCAGTCCATAGGACACCACATAACCCCTCCCACCACCACCACTATCCATGGGGAGGCTGAGTCGGCAGACACTGGCCCACGGGACCACTGCAGCAAGAGACTGCTGCTTGCTGATAAAGGCATCCAAGGAAACTTTTCAGTACAACCAGAATGTGCGGAACTACAGCAGATCTGCGTCGCCACAGGTCACAGTGTGACCTAAGACTCTGGCCCTATGGGAAATTTCCATCGCAGCTTTATCCATCTATTTACATAAATTAAAGCTTGCATACTTTTTACAACGCCCAAAAGGACTGCATTCATCTCTGCCTTGAGGCGACCGCACGGCAAAACCAAGAGAAACAGCATCCTGGGGGCGGGGGGGTCATCGCAGTGCCCTGTGTGCTTTATGCTCAGACTCTGCCCTGATGCCCGCAGGTGGGGAAATGCCAGTCTGCTTTTAGTATTATGGTCCCATTAACTCCTCATCTTGTATCTACTGAAATCCACAGCCCTGCTTGCTTTGGCCAGTCCTCCACCTGCCAGTCACCTTGAAAGCAGCGGGTGAAGCACACTTGCCCGATTCCAGCGGGAGCGCGGAACGCACCCCTAACCGGACCTTAATCTGGCATGTCACTGCTCTCTGCGAGTCCCTAAGTCCCTCCCGGCCAAACTGTGGGCCAGCGACCCGTTGTAGTGGGGGCTGTATGTGGTGAGACCCATGAAAAGGGACACTTTCCGTCTGTCACCACGACCGCTGTTCTGAACAGAAGGCTCCTGCGTTCTGCACAGATCACATGAAAATGACACCAGCAGAATGAGGGGGGGTCTAGAGAAACACCTCCCTCCTGCGGACTCAGCTAAATGAGGCCCTTGATCAATAATGTACCCACTGTCACTGGTGCTGGGGAGCCACGCCCTGCCATTCCAATCTGCACCACTTTTCCCCCAGTAAACAAGATGTAGCAGCACATGGGCACCAGAGATCCCCCCCCCCAACACACACACACACACACACACCAGAGCCGGCCCCAGGTCTCTCACCAAATTTTTAAGCGCTCCATCACCTGTCCTAAAAAAACAGACCCCACCTCCAACGGCACCAGCCAATCTACTGCAGTTTCACAATGGAGATGTGTGAAAAGAAAGTTTTCCTCTCCATTCCTCTTTAGGACAAAGTGCCCTTCAGACAGTGACCATTGCATACCCCTCGCCCGTCACGCTTATAGCTCAGAGCATTCTCTCGCTGCGGCCAGCTTCCCTATTGGTGCTGCCTGGCTTTATGGGACTGTTACGCTCATGCGGAACCATGTGCGAGGCTGAGAGCTGCGCAGAATTTCACATGACTCTCTTCTGATCCCGCGCAAAACCCCCAAAATCCCTTGTCGAAGGTGGAGGACAGCGAGATTTGGGTTGCAGGGCAAGCCGGGCAGCACAGCCTGCGGTACCGAGCGCCGGTGCTGCCCGGTACGGCCGGGAACGCCGAAGCCCGCGACCTCTGCGGCGGGAAAGGCGATGAGAGACCGCCGCCCTGCCCGAGAGGGACACGCCGCGGGGAAATGCACCCGCCAGAGGACCGGGATCGCAGCTCCTGCAGCCGGGACGCACGCCGTACGCCCCCCCCACAAGCACGCGTGCGCCCCCCCGTTCCTACCGCAATAAGAGAAGTTAGGCGAATCGAGATCGTGATATTCGTGATAATCGTGATATTCGCGCGTCACGGAAGCCGCGTCCGTGTCACCCAGGCGCCCTGAGACGGCTCTTAGCGATGCAGGCGGCCGCCACGGGAACTAATAGCGTGTATGATAATAAATAAGTGTATGATAATAAATACGTGTATGATAATGCCCGGCGGCAGGAACAGAGAAACGGGGACCGCGCTTATACACCGGCTCTTTGTTTTTCAACAAAACAAAACAAAAAAATAACAAACAGCGCCCATTTTGTAGGCGACCCCCCCCCCAAGCTCCTGACATCCAGACTGGCTTTAGCTGAAAAGGGTTATGCCGTGGAACGGAAACACAACAGACTGCCACTCACCCCCAAGCCGACATAATACGTGCACGCACGCACACAGACACGCGCACACACACATGCACGCGCGCACGCACACACACACACACACACACACACACACACACACACATTTAATGCACAGGTCACACCCCCGGCGGCCCGGTCCCCCCGTGCACGCACGCCGCGCTTACCCAGCTGCCTCCCGCTGATGGTGAGCACGATCTGGTCCATCAGCAGCGAGCGGAACTCCACATCGTCCTCGGCGCAGCGCTGCCTCAGAGCCCGCAGGATCTGGACCTGCGGGTACTCCTGGCTGATGCGCCGGTCCGTCACGAACCACACCCGGGAGCACATGGCCGGGGACGCCGGGTTCTGCCGCAGTCGGGGTTCCGCGAGCGAGGGGGGTCCAGGGTCGAGGGAGAGGGCCGGCCGGAGGTCCGCTGAGCTTCCCGGGGTGCCGGAGCCCGACGCGCTCCCGCGACCTGCCCGACCGGGGGGATGCGGCAGAGATTCCCGGGCGCGCTGGAAGTTTGCCTCCGCGGTATCCCCGCTCCGTCCGGCTCGGGGTCCCGATAAAGTGACGCGGACTGCCGGCTATCTAAGCCAAAGGAGCCCCGGGGCACTAAGCAGCCGGCTCTCCGCGCTTTGCGGCTCCTCTCTCCTGCTCCCCGGCTCCGTCCCGTGCGAGCTGCGCTGCTCCGCGACCACCGGCGCTTTGTGACTCCGCCTGGCTGTCTCCCCCTCGGCGAGAGCGATCAATCCCCAGCGCCGATGCGGAGAACAAAGCTGGACGCGACCCGCTGGCCACCCCCCGTCTGACGCGGTAACGCGCGGTGCGGCTGGATACAATGTAGCAGCAAGAAAGGGATAAAGAAAGAGTAGGAAATGGGCGCTAAGGTGACCGACGGGAAGCTCCCGAACCCGGCCGGCCGTCTTGCGGTAAATGTTCCGCCCCCCGGCTTTCCGCGGTTATCGGTGCTGAAATAATAAATAAATGATGTAGCTACGTTGAGTTCATCCTTGAGCTCCCCCCCCTCGCCTGGGTTGCCATGCATTTTTAAATCCTCCCCATTGGTGGATTTCAACCACGTAGCCTAATTTAAAACAGGTTTTCACCATTACTGATTAAGTTAGTTAAGCATATAATTCGTTTTTGTTTCATCGCTGTATATGCCATATCAAATTCTCGACTGTGCAATTCACAACTTTTTTTTCTGCCGTAGTTTACATAACTTTAATCGGTTTAATTTAGTTTAACGTCAAGTGCTGGAAATTATATTCGTATCCTGTAAAATTCTCGCCATGTAATGAAGAGGCCCACAGTAAAACATCAATACGCCTTCCTACAAATTGCAGTGTCTTTAGCATCACTATAGTGCAAATTATCGGCGCAAGTGGATAGTTTTTATTCAGGAAACGGCTTTCTTTACAGGTGCTCGTTCGCTATTTTATTTTATGCACTTTTAACGTTTTTGTAAAATTTAATAGAGCGCTGGATTCCAGGAGGCTCCTACAGATTCACCTCGCCAGACGACTAACACCGACAATGAATCCGCATCGATGGGGTTTCCGATATCTGGCAACCTCCACCTCTCGCCTCCACACCCGCCCCCCATTCCGAAGTCCCCCTCTCCGCGTCCTCCAACAAAAGCAGCCAATGGACGCCCCCCGGTTTTGCCTGTGCACCAACCAATCGTGGTCCACACACAAGTGCCTCCGTGAGTGTCTCCCCCCTTCCCAAGCCGCCGCTATCATTCCTCTTTTCCATCAAAATATTTGAATCTCGTATGACACTGGCTTGATATTCCTTTTGCATTTGCGGCGCGGCACATAATCTATCACGTGAATGACACCCCAGAAAGTTTTGTTTTTTGTGTTTGTGTCTTCAGGCTTGACAACGATAAGGCGAGAGGTCTACGCTTGGCGAGCACAAAGGTGATCCTGAGACAGGTTGTGCATGCACCTTAACGCTACGACGCCACCGACGGAGCGTTTTAGCCGTCATTACAGTTACATATACTTCGATTGGGTGCATTGTTTACACTCGATCGCTAAATTAATTTCTGTTTAGGGTAACTTCCGAGGTGTCAGTTCAACGCCATTCCAAAGATGGATACACGTGGCTTCCCTCTAAAAGCGTCTAAAACGCGCCATCAATTATATGGTTGTACATGGAGAGAGACGTATATAAACTGAGTCACAACCCAAAATATAAGCATACGATATCGTGTATAATTTTGGAATTAATAATAAATCTCCTTGACGTTTCCGTGCAAAGCCCAGACGACGACCATCACAAACGACCTCGACATTTTCATGTAATAAATCATTTTAAGGCGGCAATTATATGGCAGATAAACTAGAGCCTATATTTTTCATTCTTCGCATTCACAAAAAAATCTGAAGCTTACGCATGGGCGTAAATTAAGGGGGGTGGAGGTTGTAATCCCCCAATAATCAAAACTGGCTAATACCCCCCCCGAAACGGATGAAGACCTCAACCACCCCGCAATGCCCGAACCTAAGTTACGCTCTTGCTTTAACGGTATGTTTCATTCCACACAATAAGCGCCAGGCATCGCAAAGGAGAAGCGCAGAGGACCGCGGAAATCTGACAGACCGACCAGGATTATAAATGTGTGGGCGGTCTCCCAGCGGATCGGGCCAATGGGAAAAGAAGGGTGTGTGCTGGGCGTAGCCTATGACTGCTATCCTCTCCTCAACGCCTCGTGAGAGAAAGAAGGTCTGGGGACTAAGAGCTGGGGGTGGGGGTGGGGGTGGGGGGGGGGGGGGGGCCCCCTCCCTCCTGCGG
>JAODKM010000118.1:22543113-22556264 GCA_026780845.1 Petrocephalus sullivani
AGACCGATTCGGCATCCCGAACAAAAGCTGGCAACCCATTCCACAATATGGGGGCCCTGTAGCAGAATGCTCTACCGTCAACTGACATATTCCCTTTAGACAAACCAGTGATATGTAACATATTTGCACTGTGTGGCTTTTTAAAAATATTATTATTTTGACTAAAAAAAACGTATAAAATAGAGTAGTAGCCGCCAGTATACGGGGCAGGCAGGTGCTGTAATGGTTAGGGCAGAGCCGGCCCAAGGCATAAGCGAACTATGTGGCCGCTTGGGGCCCCCACACCACCAGGGGGCCCCCATGAGTGCTTGAAATGTCAAGATATCTTGATTTAGGTGGCGAGGGGGCAAATCAAATTCTGCTTAGGGCCCCATAAAGGCTCGGGCCGTCCCTGGGTTAGGGACGCAACCGAGTAATCCGGGGTTCGCGTCCCCGACCCACAAGTGCTGCTGAGGTGCCCTGAGCAAGGTACCGTCCCTAAGCACTGCTCCCCTGCTGTGTCACGATGTCACATGGGTTAAAAGCAGCGGGCCCATTTCGTTGTTGCGCACTGTGTGCTGTGGTGTGTCAGCAATGACAATTAATCACCTCTCACGTATTTGCACGGTGTTGTGTTGATTTTCTGCAATTGACACAAAAATCCACAAGATGGCATTGCAGCTCAGCTTCTCCAACTGTCAACTAACAGGAGCCACCTTAGAGTAAATACATATATATATATATATATATATATTTGTGATTTGGCATGATATATATATTATACCTTTGAGAGTACAAGTACTTGTCACTGGTGCTGTACCCTCAACAAACTGTCAACTGAGCCATAACTGTAGGTAAATGTACTTTTTAAGAGGCAGGAATAGACATTTTTGTACCATTGGGGATACCTTAATGTTGTTTATACCTTGGGGAACAAGACTGTGCCTGGGCTTTACCCTTTTTCTTAAGAGTATACAGAAGCATTTTCAAGACAAGGAATATTTATGGCACTAAGATTGGTGTCCCGTGTCTAATGACTCATTCTACCTGTAGTGACATTGCAATGGACAATATGTAGAAGATGGGTGCAAAGCATGACAGAGCAACAACACAATAAACACGTTTTGCTGTAGTGCCCCAATCCCTCGCTAGTGCTAAGGTTATGATGGTTTTGTAGGCCAGGGTGGCCTTCTTGGGAAAAAGGCCCAATATGATATTTTTTCACAGGGCCCAAAATCTTTAGTGGCACCCTGGGCTGGGAGTATGGCAACAAGTCTAAACTTGGGATAGGAAAGCTCAGGGTTGTGTGAAGTGGAAGAAAGTGTTGCAAAAATACACTGGTGAAACACACCTTTTCTTTTGATGGAAAAATCTATCAATGAGCAGAGAAATTGCAGTTTGTGGTTCGGATGATTAAACTTGTGATACTCTCACAACACAAACTGTGAGTAGGTGTGAAATATGCCATTAGGAAATGTCTTTTGGGCACATTTACGAAATATGGAACTTCCAGATGTATATAACTAATGTATATTAGTTCACTCAGAGGTGGACTGTAGCGGTGAAATGCACAGATTCAGTTATATTTCATGGATTGCCCTTGCAGGTTAATATGACATACAAAGAGGCTTCTCCAAACTTTTTATTGAGTGGAGTATACTTAAAATTTAGCAAAATGAAATAACTGCATATGTATTTAATGGAAATTACATAATTGTTCCACATGTCATTAGAGCAATATATTTTGATGTTTCCATGCTTTCATTTTCTATTTTGCCTTAGAATATATAAAATTGTTTTAAGATAATGTATCATACAGTATAGTCTCAAAGAATTTTACCACCTGCGTGGTGCTCCAGGGAGCCACACGGCAGATGAGTATAACCCATAACATCACAGACTCACTGGTACCGCTAGTTATGTAGGTTTACACTATAGGTTACTTGGAGTTTACCACTGATTTATAATTTATACTGATTTCAGTGTATTACTGTTCTTGAACATGGGCTTTGTAATTCAAGAAACATTACTTCTTCACTTGTCACAGAGTTGCATGATGTAAGCCCAAAAAACTGCGTGTATTTAGTAAGTCAGGTAAAAATAAAAGTGATTTTTCATTGCATAGGATCTATATGTCCGCTATCACCTGTCCAGTTTTTTATCCATTCGCCATTAAATTGTGAAGGATACAAACTGAGTTGTTTAATACTCTGAACAACGTGAAATATTTTGTATTTTCACACTCGTTAATAATGGTAGACGGTTTTGGCAACGCTTTTACATTTTCGGGCGTATGTGACATGACGATGCCATTGACATTTTCCGGACCTTTTCGATGTTTATGACAGCGAAGCTCTTGTAAATGTTTTACACTGATGTTTCTGTCGTTAAAGGGGGAAAATGCCATAAACCGTTGTTTAAACAACGCATTTAGTGCCAGTGATTGTTTCCAGATGCCTTCCGATGACTATTTCGGAGGATTACATATTTCTTGCGGTGCAGAATGATAATTTATGTTTTATGCATTTATATTTATTACGAATGAATACAGACTCAAAATGAGTGTCATCTTGCCTTTTGTCATCCAGGGGACAAAAGTGATTTTTATTGGTTCATTTTCATATTGGTTGATATAATGCTGATGTCGGTGCTGATCTGAAGTTACGGGTGACAGCGCCGGGGCTGCCACGCGAGTAGGGGGCTAGTTAACTGCGCGAATGTGGACCTCCTCTGGCGGCACCGTGCGCCGGCGCGCCGCGACTCGCTCCGGTTGGCGCTGCAAGTAGTTCCGGGTGTCTGCCGGCGGAGCGAACGCGCGGTGCCCGGATGTTAGCTGGCTCGCTCGCTCGTGAGAGGGAAAAAGCCAACGGCGGAAAGTGGAGGCGGCGACGCGAAGGGTCTCGGCTGAGCGACGCTACCGGCCGAGCTGAAGTGGGCTCAGCCCGGCGCAAACGCCCAAGGACGCGCCGGCACCAGGGGAGGGGGGCACTGCGGAGGGACTTTTCCCCCCTGGGGACGAAGAGGTCGGAAGGGCCGGGGGGAGGGAGAGACAGTCGCAGTTCCAGCGCGAAGCTGGACCGCCTCAGCGTACCGCGGTGAGTGACATCGGCAACACGGGGGTCGGAGTTTGAACGAGGCCCGGGGGGAGAGCTGCGCTGGTGTCGCCGCCGCTGCACTCGAGCTCGGGGATTGAGTCGAGCGGGCGGGCCTTGGCAGTTCCCCCTCGCCTCTTCCGTCGTCACGCTTTGGAGCGGGGGGACGGGGGTAGTGGGTTAGTTACTCGGCTAGTTAGCCGGTAGCTGAGTTAGCTGCCACCCGGCGGGGAAGCGCAGGAAGCCGCGCCGCAGTCACACCCCGACGCGGTTAGTTAAGTTACTTGGCAACGGGGAGCCTGTCGCTTCGGAAGCTGGGGATGGTCACGGTCGACCTGCGTGGGCTGGAGCATCTGTCAGGTAACCGGTCGCGCAGGCTGCCGGCGTGCGGAGAAGTTTAAGGCGGCTTCATGCCCGAAGCCAGACGCTGGCCGGTGGCTGCCGTGCCGCCCGGTGCCAGGCGGATGCCCGGCGGGTGCCAGGCGCACAAAGCGGCGCGCTGGCGAGGGTAGCGCCCGAGGAGGCGCTCGGACGCGGGCAGACCTGCGTGCGCCTGAGCCGCCGCACTCCCCGCACGTCTCCCCCCAACTCCGGAGACAACTAGGAGCCACATTTGTATGCGAACCAAAGGCACTGGGCTCCTGCCTTACTGTCAGCTGGTGCTGCGCAGAGAATGCACAGGGCGACACGCGCGAGGCGGCTGACAGCCGGACGGATGGCACTCTCTTGTGTCTGGTTCAGTTAACTTTATTTATTTATTATTAATAAACCCGGCTATTCCTCTAGCGCCCGATGAATAGGTTGATTGAGGGTTGCTACAGTGCTTTGTCGGATAATTGTGCTGTAGGTCTTATTAAATTCGCTGTACGTCGTGGGTGCGCGCGTCTTTGGTGCCAGACAAAGAGGCTTCGTGCAAATGCATGTGAGCGGCGGGCGTACTTTTCATGGTTGCTGTGTATGCGGTGATTCTCGGCAATTATGGTGATGCTAGTCGCTTTAGATCCCGCGCTGAAACAGCCACTGACATTTTATTGATGGGCGATGTTTATAATTGATACGCCCCACCTTGTCCTTCTTGGACCTTCAGGTGCGCAAATGGGTCAGAGGGCTTCCTCCATGTCTATGTGTCAGTTCCCATCTTAATTCTTATAATTAGATTCCATCAAGTCCATATCGACCATTTAAACAGCCTATCTAATCATTTTCCATTTTCTGCCTGGTGTCTTAAGGATCATTTAATTGTTTTCGGTTAAATGGGACATTTTTCAGCCTCCAGTTGTCAGTATGTGTGTGTGTGACAGCCAATTTTATGCTGGTATATTTTAGATCTGACTAACTGTTAAGGCAGCTGATATGTGGTAGCAATACTTTTGTGATGATGACCAATAGGTAAATTTATGTTATGTTCCAATATTTTTCCTAAAGTGAGGGTTGAGCAGAGTTTCTTCAGGTGTTAATTGTTTGTCCTCCATGTCAGAAGTCTATTTCTGCATTGGTGTGCTTTCAGGACTGCTCATGCTTTGCAGTCACCACAAGCATCAGCCCTTTCATGATTGACACTGGATGCAGGGGGATATGATGCCTAATGCCTGAAGGCCTCATTTATTACGCCCCCCCCCCCTTGGTTTTTGTTGGCTTGCCTCTGGTCGGGAACATGTGCGCCAACCATGGTCAAATAAAGCAACCAGAATGGGTGCCAGTTGTGTTCTTAGGAGAACTCCAGCTACCATAAGCGCCACGTGCCTTGTGCAGAACGTAGCAGTAAATGCCCAGCCGTGTTACAGTACATACAAATATTTGGCAGGCCCAATAAATAATGGAATGTATTATCAGTCACTCTACCACTAATACACTGCAATCACACCCCCCACCCTAGCACACGCTGCCTTCTGATGTTAATACGCTTCTGGGGATTTGGCTTAGGATGATTCACATACATCGGTAACGTAAAACAGTTCTCAGAATGGGTAGTTTTTTAAATCCCCTCATCGGCGGCCTAAAAATGACATCTTGAATTAATTATGCTTGCAAAGTCCGCATGTTCTCTTGATTTACAATGAGGAAATGAATATAATTGTCAGGACCCCCTTTCTTTCAAGTAGCTTCTGTTGAAAAGGAGCTGTGGCATTGACTGTGGACCTCAGAGACTGGTGTCCGCTGCATGCTGCCAGAGTAAAAGATTAATTGTGGGTATATTTGTGTGTGTATGTTGTTTTTTTGGTGGGTGGAGGGGGGAGGGTTCACTAGGAATGTGTGTAATTATAGCTTTTTATCACCACCCAGCTCCTGTGCTCAGTTACTATTGATCAAGTGTTTCCAATCTATTAACTTCACGCAAAGGTGTCTTAGGACCAGAATGTGAATGGTATATATCCTTGTCACCAAAAGGGGAGGGGCATTGATGTGAGATATTGCCTTGTTGAAACTGTGACGTTTGGCTTGTAAATGTTACTGGATTTCCATGACACAGTGATAAGAACATTTGTCTTTCAGCCGAGGAAATGCTTGTCCGGCATTCTGCATATGCAGCCTGCCTGAACCACTTTGTGTGTTGTTGGTGGGATTGCTTAAATGTCCTTGATTGAGAGCAATTTGGCTTTTTAATTGCAGAACAGCTGCCTTGGATCGTACTGATTGCCATTTGTGGAGGCCCCCGGTCGATTGTTCATAACCCTTCGAACCGTCGAAGCTGGGTCGCCTCACTAGCCTGGGATGTGGAGATGAGGAGTTTGTTATAATTACTTAATTGGTGCAAAAACCTGTTTTAAGTGTCAGTTACTGGCTTAGGTATAAGAAATGCTCACTTATTTTATGATGAATTTCTCTCTAAACAGTTGGTGTCAGATTCAGCATTGTATCGTACAAGTACAGCAAGGAGATCATTCATATAGAATTCTTGTCCTCTTTCGCTGAGGTTCTGAGTGCAGCAATGTCCACACTTTCTCCATTTCCAACAGTGGTCTTCATGGTGTTCAAAAGCATGACAGATGCAGCAGAGTGCTCCTCAGTGGTTCTCCTGATACCCATTTGTGAAGAAAATAGTCTGGTTTGTGGTCACATCTTCTGGGATCCTTTTTGAAGTAAGATCAATATTGTATCATTGAATATCTGTAGCTAGTTAGGCCTTGGTAGATCAGTGTCTGACAAATGCAAGATTATTTGTCAAGGGGAATCTTTGGTTTGATGTGTTGTGACAGGCATTTATTGGTGATAATTGACTTCTGTCAATTGAAAATGCTTTTGGGAATTAAGAGCAATGAGATCAGAGTTTTGAAGTATGGATGGTGCCCCTGGCTACCCATCTTTCAGGAATTGTAGTGGTAACATTTTGTGGCATTAACAGCTAACTAAGGCTTAAGCATTGATGTCTGCAGGTTCCTTGCATGGGCAGCTTCAGGCCCCAGAGATTCCATTTGGTTTCATATAGTGCCCGCAGAAGTGGGCTTTTCTGTCTGATGAATGCTGACTAGTGTATGTGTAAGATGTATTGTTTTCTCCCCCCTCATTCTCCTCACTGAGTGTTGGTTCCCTGTTTTGGAGAGTGGTTGTGAATGTGTGAAAACTGGTCACAAATCTGGTGGTGTGTGTGTATGTGTGTAGGCCTCTGACTGGGCTTGCAGGCAGGCCTGCACCTCACGCATACCAATTTGGTCATTTGGAATGCGCCGATGGCTCTCTGCCCGGCCTGTCTCCCAGAAAGCCTTTTTTAATTTCCCCCCTCGTTGAAGTGATTATTCAAATGGCCGTCCGTGAGATGGGGTTATCAGACCCCTGTTGGTAAATGGACTCCTGTGCAAGGCTAATGTGCCCCCCCAGCTCAGAAGTTTCCCAGCAGGTAATTGGTAACTGCCAAGTTAGCGGGTGTGTGTGGTATTACTGAATTGCAAAAAAAAGTGGTTTTATTATCATTATTTTTTTATCCCCCCTGAACTGTTTATATTGACTGTTCCCATGTAATACTGAATATGGAACATAATCCTTATATGTACTGATCAAAGGCTGCATCAAGCCACTGCCATTCTGAGATGCACAGGAGTTACTTTGGTAATCGTGAGAGCCTCTTGGGTCCCAGTGGCAAACGGGACTGCTTGAACTACGGGTTTGGCAGGTTAGCTGCACGACTTTCCTGTTCAGGGTTAACACAGATTGGAGAGAGAACCTAATGCAAACATTTGCTTTGTCTTTTTGCTGCTGTGCTTCATTGGGTTGGTGTGAGGACTTGGGTCTGAGCTACAGGGTCACGAAAACAAAGCAGAACACAGTTGAGCAGTGAAGTGTATCACAGAAATGAGGATGGGACAGACTGAATCATCCCAGATTATTGGAATGACTTGTCATTGTCTCTTTCCTCTTGACAGGGACTCCCTTGCTTCCCTCCCCCAACACCCATGGTAATCAGCCTATTTCTTCATTAATTTTAGGCTTTCAGTTATGTGCAGCTGTTGTGGATTGTTTTTTTTAACCCAAAAGAGGAGAAGGTAATTAAACAATAGCAGCTTAAAAAAATATGGTTGAACAAGTTGGAGGCGCTGCTACACTTTGTGAGGCACCTTGAGGTGCGTTAAGGTGGGTTGAAGCCTGCTGCGTTCCTACAGGCAGAAACCCCTGGGCTTTCGAAGCTGATTTATTATTAATGGTATTCAGGAGCCAAAGTTTTCGCTTTTGCTCAGTTGGATGCTTTAGTCTATTTTTGCTGTAAATGAATGAATTTTTAACAAGCCCTTTCCCTGGATTTCTGGCGGTTGCGGGAAAACAGTGCAGGCGCCTGCTTCACTCCCGGGACGGGAGAGTACGAGCAAGCTCAAGTCAGCCAGGCCCTCACGAAGCTCGGCTCAGATGGCCGTTCGATTTTTATGATTATCCCCTTCGACTGGGCAACAGCAGGAGCTGCGACGAACCCGTGGGCTGGAACTGGCAGCTTTGCGCCAGGGACTTGTTTTATAACATGTCTGTCGCCAGCTCTGGCGTGTGCGTCTCATCGTTTCATCGAGAGCGCCTTGAGCGGTCGCCGTGCACCTGCTTGGGACTCGTGCTCAGCAAGGACAACTCGCCGAGTGGGTCTATGAAGGCCATGAGGATCCTCATGATCGCTCTCCAGCCTGCAAACATCCCGACTGAGTGAGAGGGAAATGGATTCTCTGCTAGGGGAATGAATGAATGTGTTCATTAGGAACGTAGCACTACGTGCTGGCATTTGCATGTTTAAGTGGCTGTGAGGTCTTAACACCTTCTCCAGAATGTGTGTGTGTGTGTAAGTTAGTTGGGCCTATGCCACTCAAGTCTCAGAGATGTGCTGTCTGAATATATGGTAGTTCTGACCTCATTACTGCCGTTTGTCCTCTAGCATATTATTGAGTTTCATTTGAAATGATAAACCCCAAGTTGATAGCAATAGCTTAGCTATGATACTTTGCATACTTTGAATTATTCCTGCAGAGGGTACAAGGAGGAACTAAGTTCCTCCTCAGCTTGCACAGATTAAATGAGGTCAATACAGCACCCATAGTACTGATTAATTTCTTTTTTTTAATTGCAGTGGCTTGATTTGAGTAGTGCAAGCTCAGCCGGGTGTGTGGATATGGTACTAGTATGGTGTCTTAATTACATCTTAAGGGTGCGCACTCCTGCATTCTTACTGAGGCTGTCTGTTGCAAATTGCCCACAGATATTGCTCCGAAGACCATGGTGGCTATTTTGAAACGCTGTCTATTCTGGTGGTTTGTTTCTGAGTCTCCCATGAACCAGAGTTGTGGTTCATGCTGAAGCCTGTGTCATCCTACGGCTCGGTTTGAAATGAAACCAGAAATGGCATGGTGCTGCGTGAGACCACAAAACATTTAACTCTTCTTAAGAATTTCCTAAAATACTTTTTAATAAAAGTGTTTTGCTCCAAAGAGGATCCGGTTTTAAACTGCATCTGTAATGCTTGTGTGTGTGTGTGGTCTGCTTAGGAGTTGACATGTCACTGAAATCCCCAAAGGGAGCTTCTGTTGTACCTTTGAAAGCCGTTTAGGTGAAAATGTGATGAGCTGATGAAAACAATATAATTGCCTCACTTCAGCATACCCATGGCTCAGGTTCAAGTCTTTGCGTGGACTGAGTCGGCACATTACTCTGTTATGACACGTGTGCTGCCAGGTGCTTGCAGGACCCATCGGGTGGATCTGTGGCTCTGTTCTGTTCATTTGACAGGCGGTTCTCTCTGCCGGCTCTCTTCCAGTTTGGCCCAGCAAAGACTGGCTTCGTCCCTCTGCCGTCCATCGTTATGAAATTCAATAAATTTTGTCCCGCATATCTTTTTTAAATGTGGAGGAACATTCCATTTGTGATTCAGAAAATCCCTGTATGGAGCCAAGAAAGCTCTCAGTGGGGCTGGAGGAAACTCTATCTACTGAGCCATGGCCCAGCACGGTGATTGACGGCTCCCCAGCTGATAGCCGGCTAGCCCCTTGGCAGCCAGGACACGCCAGCGCCGTCTTCTTCGCCCGCGTGTCTCCTGTCGGCTAGCCCGTCCTCTGCTTTGCGGGGCTCTGAGTCTGAGATTTTGGAAGGACTCGTGTTTCTCTGGTGACTCACATTTCCTTTGGACTGTGAGCTTTTCCCTCTGTGTTGATAAACAAGGGGGGGTGTGCTGGATGGGGGGGACTGAATCATCCAGGAAGTGTGTGGTGGGACAGTCCAGCCTTGTGCCCATTGGCGGAAGCTCTTCACTACCAGGCAGTGGTGAGAAGAGTCATTTTCAGGGCTGTAGCCCCCGGTGCTGGTCTGCCATTCCCTGTCCCTCTCTGCTACCCACCCCCAACTCTGCTGTGATCTTCACTGGGGTAGGGAGGAGGAGCCTTGCTTTCCTTAGTTTCACAGAAGTGCCTGTGTGTGTGTGCCCTGCAGCAGGCTGACATTCTATCCAGGGTGTACCCCTGCCATGTGGCCTCTGCTGTCTGGGATGAGCTCCAGACTCCCTCACCAACCAGGACTGAATAAGTGGCTGGAAGATGGATAGGTGTATGTAGATCCCAGGTTGGTGGTTTTACAGAATGGTGTCTTAGAATCTTGCCATATGGTGTTTAACGGGCAAATCTGCATAATCTGAATATACAGCCTTTGTAAGTAAGGAATCCATATGTATCTTAGTACAGAGGCTGGACATGGGACTCACCATGGTTGGTGCTATATTTGTACAGATCAGCTTATTGATTCAAACCTTATGTCAGCATCAGAAATTGCTTCAGAGTAGTGTGCCTGGCTCTGTTTGTCTGCAGTACCTTCTCATTTAAGGTCATTTTGAGTTTATGATTAATGATATAATAATTTGTTTATTATAATTATTACTAGTACTGCTACTGTAGGGTGGATACTGGAGTGAAATTTAGCATTTAAGCACCCAGCCAATGTGGTTAGGGCCTCCTGCACGCACCCTGTGTGCTTCGAGGCAGAGTCGCTGTTCCCCTGGGGAGCTCAGCGTTACCTTTACTCAGTCCCATATTCATCTTCATGCCGGCGACAGGGAGTCACAAGAGACCGACTGGCCTACTTTTCAAATCTTCCAGGAGTGCCAGAGACTTCTGTTTGCACGAGAATAACTTGAGCAAATAAGTCTCTTTAATTGCAGGCTGTGTGCAGACCTCAGGGCTGCATAGCAGGTAGTGCATGTGTGTGCTACTTTGGATGACTGGTTTCCGACTTGAGTTTTGTGTGAATATCGTCTGGTTGCTGTTAGGATTGCATATTAGTAACTAATCTGGTTAATTTTGGATTTGGATTTTCATGAAGAGGTTATTTCTTGAACTTGTTTATTAACCTAATTTTTATTGTGTATCTCTAACATGGTTAATGTTTCAGGCAGTCACATGCTGATTTTCTCTGAGGAATTTGTAAATGTGGTGACTGTGGTCAGTGATACTGATCTTTTGCAGAGCGCACTCTCTAGGACTGAATGGTAGCATAATCTGGTGATGGTTGAGGGTGAAAGTAGGTCTTTTCTCTAATCAGTTTTTTTTCCCTTATGGTGTTAAACAACACATTGCACATCATAGGTCAACCATGGTGTTGCCCATGCTGCAGCTGGAAGGGCACTGTGTTCTTAGCCCTATTCGGACCGGATTATCTTTAACCGGGGATTGACAATGTCCGTAATTTTAATCCGGTCTGAATCTGCCATTTCTGTGATTATTACTAGCTTCCACAATAATTCAAATTACCTTCTGCATTTCAGTGATTACAGACCTCTTTCACTAATAGTAATAGAGTCTGAATTGTATTAATAATGTCTGTAATAATGTCATACATATATGTAGTAATATATTATATATATATATATATATATATATATATATATATGTGTGTGTGTGTGTGTGTGTGTGTGTGTGTAATTGGGGGGGATTACATACGTTTCTTAGGTTTGAATCGGGCAGTCAAATCACTTTACAAATTACGTACTGGACCACCTTAAGTAAAACTAATCTTGTCCGAAAAGTGCTTTTGATGCATCATTGAATTATTGTTTGACGCGTGGTGAGAAAGCCGACGAATGCCTAGACAATGCAGTAGCAGGGGAGAGACATTTTCCAGTGAATATGCACCTTTGGTAATTGTTGCTCATTGTCTATAAACACGTGTGCAGTGTTGTGCGGTTTCAATTGCAGGTCGCCTACTTGTGGATGACAACTTTGCACTTATTTTTTTTTTTATGTGTAGTTTCTGGAATGAAGTTATTTTATCCCAGAGAGATCATCTGGCAATTGGGTTGCCTGTGTTTGCCTTACCTGCTCCCTAACAATATATTCTTCTAAATGGATTTGCTTAAGATTCCTTAATTTGTGTAAATGATTGAATAATATTTAAGGTTGCCTTCGACTTGTGATAAGTCCAGTTGTGGTAATCTTGATTGAAATTTTGTTGATTGATTGCTGTTTAACTGCTGGATGCTGACTATGCCCTGTAGCTTTTAGGCATTCAGTTCAGTTCAGTTTTTTATATAGCTCCCTTCACAATAGTTATCCCAGGGTGCTTTACATGGATGTGTTGGGAGACATTACCATATGCGAAACGATAGAACAGAGAAAATGAAATACAAAGAAATGAAAGAAGGAAAGCCAATTGACAATGGAGGAGAGGAACCAAAAACTCCCAAGTAGGGAGAAAAAACAATCTGGGGGTCTGAGGTCAACTGGCTGCCCAACCCCCCCTCCCCGGGCATGCTAACATCACTGATAAAGAGTGAGCTTGCTTGCTCAAAGTGTGAACTGTGGTCAAGGGCAAAGCCAAAGTCCATCAATGAATCAGTTCTCCATACCGGTCTTTTTACAGTGGCAGATTGAAGACTGCACCCATGGTGTTGTAGTTCGTAAGCCATATCCATGATGTCACCCCTCCTTGGGACTGGACCAGGACTCCAGCTCAGATGGTGCCCACCCTGGCATTCTGTGTATCAGAAAATGTCTTTCTGTAAAGCAGTTGGGCATTTGTTCTTATAGGTTGTTTTGCAAGTTGCTTTTGTATTATTTTTTTGTTTTTTTACCAGAGATTCAATAATTCACTCTCAAATGATGTAGCTGATGATTATACTTCTGTCTTACTGTCTGCCACGTGTAGTGTTCTGTTACACTTGCCATCATTGGCTTGTATGAAACGAGGGCAGACACTTGTTCCATTCTGAGTTTGAGGAACATTTCTGATAAAGCGTGTTGCGTTATGTTCATGCTTCTGTCTGCATATTAATCATCTCACAACATCATCACAACTATGGCTGTAACTTATTCATAGTATTCAAGAATGGCAGCATTTTCCAGTTTGTTTTAATATGACTGGTCCAGAAATGAAAAAGCATGGCATTTTTAGTCCCTTAGGTTTTATGTATTCACTTGCTTATTTGATGCAGGGTTTCCGGACTTTCCTTCTTTATGACCTCAAGTTCTTTGGAAATGTTAGCTTTTGTTCTCACCTTATGCTCAAATCTGCCTTTACTTTTTACTGTCAATACAGTCTTTCAGCGTCATACAAATCAGGCAGGCTGGCAGGCTTGTGTAAAATAGTACATGGTGACACAAAGCGAGTTGTGACTCTTCTGGCTAATTGCGTAGC
>JAODKM010000118.1:22567019-22582669 GCA_026780845.1 Petrocephalus sullivani
TCGGCTTTTAAAGTAGTTGGAGCATTTTTAATTACTCGCACTCGAGATCCGCCTCCCTCAGCCATTGTATTCTACTGTCACAAAGCACGTATGTGGCAAATGTCGTCAGAAAAGCATCAGTACGTTATAATCGGTTATGGTCTATTACTGAACCGATACCGAATCGTCCTCGTCTGCATCGCGATGCATCATAGAAACGATTAATTTTGACACCCCTAGTATTCAGTGGAGCCAGAGAAAGAGGCTGGTGAGAAGGAGGTTTTGGCATCCCCGCAATACATCCTTAGATAAGCAGCATACAATGGATGGATGGATGGACATACACTCACTGGCCACTCTATTAGGTACAACGTGTTAGTACTGGGTTGGAATTCCTTTTACCTTCAGAACTGCCTTAATTCTTCATGGCATAGATTCAACTAGGTGCTTGAAACATTCCTCATGGTCGATGTTGGCAAGATAACATTACGGACCACATCTCATAGGTGTTGTATTGGATTGAAATCTGGTAACTGAAGAAGCCATTTGAGTGTAGTGAATACATTTGAGTAGGGCTGTGTATTGGCAAGAATCTGACGATACAATACATATCACGATACCGGAGTTACGATTCAATATATTGCGATATATTGCAATACTGTATGCAAGATGTTATATTGTAGGGTTTTTATCTAAGTAGAAAAACTATAATGGTATAATGAAAACCGTGTACGTACAGATTTTAGCAAAAACGTTTACTTTGGGTATACAAGTTCAGTGCATACCATTTTTAGACAGCCACTATAGGCTGCGCCCTGCTCACTGCCAGAGACGCCATCCGTTGCCCAACCCAAAAGAGGTGTCTGCGGCTCTGCGAAGTCCCGCGCTTCGCCTGGTGTCCCTGCTCAGTCCCGCACCTCGCCTGGTGTCCCCGCCAAGCCCTGCCAGTCTCCAGATGCACCCCCGAAGTCCTGCTAGTCTCTAGATGTGCCCGCCGAGGTTCTTCGCCGAGGCCTGTCAGGTTCCTCGCCTGGTCTTGCCTCATAGTCGGGTACCTCGCCAGGCTCCTCGCCCGGGCCTTCCTCGTCGCCTGGCTCCTCACCTGGGCCTGCTTTGTCCTGCCTGTGGCCATCCCCCAGACGCCTCCTGCCTGCCTCATCCTGCCTGTGGCTGTCTCCCAGACGGCTCCTGCTTGCTCACCTACTTGGCCTCCTGCCCCAAACCAGACCCTCTGCTGGCCTGAGGGGGGCCTGAGGAGGGCGACCCTGTGGAGGATCCTCCAGAGGACCTATAATGGGACCCCTCAGGTGTGACCCTGGACCCGGTCTCCCATCCTGGACTTGGACCGTCCTTGTCCCCAGTCCCAGGGTGACCGGTGATGTCAGCAGGGTCACAGGAGGGGGAAGGGGGGTGTCTCAGTCTCCCAGAGAGGGCCCTCCTGTCCAACCAGCCCCTTGAGGCTCGACAGCTGTGTTGGCTGTACAGCGGTTGTCACCTCGCGAGCATTTAAAAACCTGGATGCTACAGGGGTGTCGACCTCAATGAATACTGCAGAACCTGTACGGTACATGCCCTAAGTTTCTCTGTAAAAACATCAGCATTTCTGTCTATGATGGCCAACAATGACTGCTGCTGCACCAGGATGACGCCTGTAATGTTGATGTCTAATGCTGCAAACCAATCTCAGGCCAGCAGGCTAGTGCCATATCCCTGCACCACCAACAAGGGGAGGGGGCAGCTTGTTCTGATACTTCACCTCAACAACCACTCTCCCCAGCACCTTTCAGGGTGTGCTCGACCACTGCCTTAAATGTGAATGTTCTGAATCAGCACAGGTGCATGAATAGGCCAGAGAGCCTGGCAAGTATCTTCACTGATCAGTGAGCATACAGTCCACCTCTATTTGTAGTTTCCTCCCATTGACTGTTACTGAAACACTATATGGGTCTATTCTCTGGTAAGGCTTATAGCATTTATAAAATTTTTACATGCTTTTGTTATACAGGCATGCAAAGTGTGACCCCATTTTTTACAGGAATGGCAAACAGCAGACTGAAACCAACTGTAGGACAGGGTGTGGGGCTGCAGCTAAAGCCTTCTCCTCAACCAGCGAGAAGGTTAAATGAGGTTCAGCCAGAAGGTGGTGCTGCAGATTAGTGTGTAACACACCGCAGATGATGCAATCTTGCAGCATATTGTCCAGCTGACAGCTAAACTCATAATATACCAACAGTTCCCTCAGCTCAGCAATATCGTTTGCAATAGTCTGGTTTCTGTTTGCAGTTATGAAAATGTACAATAAGAGATGGAACCAGGCTGTAATGACGACACAGGCAGGCTACTATGTCACCGCAAGGCACCTGAGAGGGCAGCCGAGGTGCTAATATGGAACAAGCAGTCGAATATGTAGCAGACACACACATGCTTAACAAAACTGCTCTTGTTTTCGCACTGTCCTCAGTGTCATTGGCAGCAAAAAAACATTCAAGTCTCTCAGAATACTCCTGCCAGGACTGCCCTTTATCTTGCGAAAATTCCTCAATGTTCAAATGTGGTCATGGTCACATCCAACACCTTTTCAAAGCAAGCCAGCTAGATAAACTCCAACAACAAAAAAATACAGCAGTAACCTGGTAGACGTCAATTCATCATACGTCAAACTCGGCTTTACGTCGCTTGTCTGCAGTAATTAATTTCTTGTGGTCATTGTTTGCAGCTTTATGTCACATCCATATTACTTGAAAAGAAGGAAGTGAAGGAAATTTTCTTTTAGAAAGTGTATTAATAATAGCTATAACGATGAAACTTGCGTAAATTATGTTATTCATTTTGATGAAACAGAACAAAATATTTTATGTAGTCACTTTTATTACAGTAATTTCTATTTTGTTTTTCTGAATACTAGGTGAACATTGACTTTCAAGACTGCAAAGTGAACACAGAATTTTGTAATGAATTAAAAGGGGCATTTACATCAATGGAAATGACTATGTCTATTTATTAGCCCTTCTCAGGCATCTTTAAGGCCTTATTTTTGGGTTACGTCAAAAATCGGCTTACGACGGGGCTCTTGAAACTGATTAATGACGTAAGGCGGGGTATGACTGTACTCTAATGAAAGCAAGCACGCACAAGCTGAAACACAATTGCCACATTCAATAAGTAAGGTGCCTTAAAGTGCAATCTACCTAGTTGCCAGTGTTATGTCGCAGCAGTTGAGTAAGTCGATGGTATGTCCGATCTTTACTGGATTATTTGTATAACAGAACAGAAAAGGAAAATGGTAGCAGTCAACAAGACCATGCAGAGACGGGCCCAGTTAACATTCCTGTGGAACAACAATAACCCACCCCCCTAAAGGCTGGCAGCTCACATAACATTACCTAATACATATAAATCATATGTCATAATGCTGTAGTAGAGATATAAGCATAACATCGTATTGTAACAGTTAGTCAGGAGCACATGACTGTAATATATCTAAGGCCAAAAGCTTCAGAAATATTGTGTGTTACATGGTCTGAAATGTGCATAAGACAAAGAGGAAGAAAAAATGACAGAATTTGAAAGTCTCTAATTACCTTATATGTCTTCTGTGCCTTTCTGTTTTTGGACATTTGTATGTATATATTGTTTGAATTCCTCAAAAAAATATGAAAAACTACATCTAGTATTAACTTATTTTGTTTTTTGGATAAGAAACTTCCTTTGTAATAATAGTACAGGTAGTCCCTGACTTACAATGGCGATGCATTCCGATGACCCCCTCGTAACTTGAAAATATTGTAAGTTGAGACGTCCTAGCCTACCCAGGAGTCTTAAAGAATGGTGATCAGTATTGGGTAGTGTACTTTAATTTGTTAATAATTTTACTGTAATAATGTTTTTTTCAATAAAATGGGGCTTTGAAACACCAAAAACATAAAAATATGTGCTCTAACACCAAGACGACTGAACTATGTCGATCGCTGGCAAGAGTGAGGCATCTCACAAGGCGGGAGATGCGTACATCCTGGCAGAGTCCCAATGTATCGTACCGCATACGCCACTAAGTTTGCCTGCTGCGCAAAACTTAAAATATTTTTACCAATTAGTCGTTTGGCTGTTGTCATCGGAAGATCAAAAAATCATAAGTCACCCCATCATAACTCAGGGACCATCTGTAATTGAATAACATAGTTTGTTTTGCTTTATGTCAGTCCAGCTAAAATATAAAATTACATCAAATAAGCCAATTTAAACAAAGTTCTTCAATTTGTCATTAAAAAAGTTTTGCATGACTGTCCAAAACAATCGCAAATAAATACACTGGGGAAAAAAAACATGAATAATATCTCCCTCAATCTCACAAAAGGCACATGTGCTTATAGTATCTAAGGTAAACCTGTTTAAAACCTGTTTCACTGGATACATTCTGTGTAACACTCTATAAGATACTCCTTTAACTTGATTATTGATGCAGTACCTATTTTGTATATTCCGTGCAGTTTTCCATTGAATTTCATCAAATAAAGATGCCCAAAACACCTTGCTGCAGGAATTGTAACATCCATCCATCCATTTTCTGAAACCGCTTATCCTTCTAGGTCGCAGGGGGTCCAGAGCCTATCCCAGAGGCGACGGGCATGAGACGGGGAACAACCCAGGATGGGGGGCCAACTCATCGCAGGGCACACTCACACACCATTCAGTCACACACACACACACCTATGGGCAATTCAGCAACCCCAATAAGCATCAGCTTGTTTTTGGACTGTGAGGGGAAACCAGAGTACCTGGAGGAAACCCCATGATGAGATGTAGGCAGTGCGAAATATGACTTACTTGCACAATGCAGGATTAAGCAATGGGCCAGTGTGGCCAGCCAGAGGGCCTCCAAGCCTCAGGCTGCATGTCTTGCATTCCAGGACTTCAGAAGAAAGTTGAACTCAAGCATCCCTAACCCTCACAGCAGATGCTGAACACTAATCCCATGGGTGGTTATAGTGTGAGCTCACCAGTAGGATCCCCTGGACTGTACTGTACCAGACTCCTTTGTGTTTACGCATACGTTAACCACTAGGGAAGATTAACTGTCATCAACCACAACAACGAAATATGTCCTCTACATTTAACCCATGTGACATAGCTATGTGAGCACCCAGGGAGCACCTCAGTGGTACTTGCAGGTCGAACCTGTGATCTTTTGATTACAGAGTCACAGTCCTAACCACCACACCACCTGCCTGCCCCAATGTTAGGGAACCGTAAATCTGTCCTCAGGGTTCATGGTTTATATCCCGACGGCGGGCCATATATTATTTTTTTCTGTAATGGAACTAGTTCTGACTTAAACCACAGTGAAGACACCTGCAGAACACTTGATCAAAACACAAGCTCAATCCTACCCTCCTCAAAGTGATTGACAGAGCACGCCATTATTATGAAAGAAGCATTTTGAAATAAAAAGCTGGTTTGAAAAACCGTTGTTCAGAAATGCATCAATGTGAAAAGTTGACCTATATTGTGAAACATAATTTGAATAAAGTAATCATATTTGCATTATGTAAAATGGTACTTTTAATATTGCCTTTCAAATGAACATCACATCACAAAATACAATTTAAAGGTTATATGTACTATTTAACGAAAATTAAGATTTTTTTATCTTTCATCATTAATAATGAATACATCTCTCTGAATATCAGACACATAAAACAGCTGTCTATTTAGTAAAATTACCAATAAAGATTAATAAGACCACACTGAAAACTAAAACTAAACTAGATTTCAAATGAAAATTGAAATAATATTAATATAAAAACTAAATTAAAAATCAAAACCATAATAACCGCTACCCACAGGTTCAAAAGCAGCATGTGACTCACTGGCGCCCCCTAGAGGGAGGTCGCTACTCCTGTGAAGGGCTTTTTTTTTGTGTTTAGTCTGTTGAATCACGATCAGGTGAAAATGCGTAAAAGGGAAAGTCTGGCGAGTAAGATCAGAATCTCAGGAGGAAGCTAAAAAGAACAATATCTTTTCACAGGAGGCCTCCGAAAATATGCACACTTCATATTTTCCTGTTTTTTGGGTGTGAACAACTGTCTAAGCATTGTGTTCTTTCCTGAAACAGAAAGAAAAACGAGGGCAGTACCTATAACTGCAATCACCTTTAATATGTTAACACTTATTAAAACCTACCAGCCATGTTTCTGCAATGCAGGTCTGGAGGGGTTTTCTCGGTGTTGTTAAGGCGGGGAACACAATGGAAAGGCGACAGAATGTACCAGAGCCTGTTGGAGGTTAGCCTGAGGAAAGGGAGGACTGCAGGCGTAACACCACCAAAACATCCATCGCCAGTGTGTGCAGGTGTCATGGCAACTTCTGTAAAATTGCAACTCCACCTGCACCACCCAGCCGGTGTGGCAGTAAATAGATTTACAGCAGGTTCTCATCCATTAGAAACAGAGGTGGAGAAAATTAAACCCGCAAGAGCTGAGAGAGGGCACGTCTTCCAAAGAGAGTCTGTCCTGTCCAGAAACGGCTTCTGTCACCCCTGGCCTGGACAGCTGTCTTGCCATGCCAGGCTGGGGGAATACCAATTAGGGGCCGTGTGCTCAGCAGTGTTTACCCTCACACGCCCTCCCACGCCCTGTTTCCCTCATCCTCCCCTTGCTAAAACAAAGGACAAGAGTGATAAAAGTCAAAGACTCGCACGCGAAATGAAAACAGGAGTAACAGGATAATGAAACAACACCACGCAAAAGCATATTAAATGACCCAGGGATTTCCATTCCACCAGTATACATCTTCTTTCCATGCCCGCATGGCAAAGATTTTTATCAGAGACCCATATCAAAAGCTTTGCTCATGACTTTGCACAGAATGCCAGAATTCACAGGTAAAATCAGAGCAGTTAGCGGCGTCTCGTGGGAAGCTGATATATGCATTTTCACTACACTGAATTAATTTCTACCCAGAATATACAGACTATAAAATCTTGTTTTCCGTGGTATTTCCCCATCACTGTATACGTGATTAATCAATCCATGAATCCCCAAAAGTGTGCAAATGATTGAGATTAAAAAATTTATTTGACAGCCCTAATTGTCCACTTTCCAGAGCAAAGAATTAGTAGGGAGGTTGGCACCCTAGTTCAAAAAGAAACGGAAGCATCCTAATATAGATTTAAAAGACAGGAGGATGCAAGAATGAGACTAGATAAGGATTTTTGGATAGCCTAGATGACTGGGATTAGGTATGTCCCGCCCCAGTTAACGTGGTGTTCTGATTGATTACATTATTATTGGAAACGATCAATTGATATAACAAAAATGAGTTTTGTATTAGGTTATTATTGTTAGATATGATGGCCTTTAGTGGCTCTTTATGTTTGAAAAATAACACTGTGCAAAATTTGCCTGGGCTTAGTATATTTTTATTGAACTATCCCAGTTGCCTAACAGCAAAAAAAAAAAAAGAAGTTAGCTGACTATGATTGAAAGTGGCAATCCATCCCCCACCCAGATGTCTTCAGATCCTAGCAATGCCTCTAGTCACCTAATAAAAAAGAATTTATCCATCCCTTTATGCAAATTAAAAACAACAAAGTTTACAGCCAGGATCGGCAGTCAGGGCAAGGCTCAGGGTCCTCGCCATCTTATTTACATGGAATGTTCCCATGGTGACCAGCCCAGGGTTCCAAACCGCACCCACAGGCAGAGAAAGCAGGCCCTGACAGACACTCCCCTGTCATGCCACGCATTCTTCTTGTCACCCTCAGCCGCTAATCACTTTTGCATCGATTGGTAAATTATTCAGGGGCTCCTGTGGCCTGTTGCTTGAAGAGAAAATACAAAAGAAGAGGTGGCACACCCATTTGAGCCGGAGCATTCAAACAGGAGAAACCGGCAGAGCGGGACACCCCCCCCGGCCGACGGTGCCCAGCAATGGCCACAGGCAGAATGATGCTTTACTGACACAAACTCCGCCCCTCCTTTGCTGTCCTATGAGGTGACAGCATGGGGTGTGTCCCCAGGGTCTGATAGCAGCAACCTGTATAAGAGCAGAAGTTCACCCCTGACCCAGGCAGGCTCTGCTAAGGTGCTCAGACATCGCTCACAGAAATGTCAGGATTCCTGAAGAAACAGCTGGGCGGCAATGCGGACATGATTGACAAGGCTGTCGACCAAGCCGGTAAGAGCGCGGGGGGAGCTGGTGAGGGCAGTGTTAGCAACTGACATCACAAAGTGGCCCTTTAGGAGGGCATTGTCATGTCTGTGTGCACTCCTCTACATGCGAAACTTGAATGCCATTTCATTTTTTGTTGAGGGATGCGTACCGGCTTCTGTAATTAACAGATTTTAGAAATAGACATAGGTCCTAAAGCCGAGTAGAGCATATCGATCTTCCTCGCCGCGTAAGTTTAATTTCGTCGCTTTCAGCAGCACCGTCATCTAGTTTTTCTGTGCAGCTCGATGCACGAGAAGCATCACTGGCATTTCTGTTGACCTCCGCTGAGTCCTTGAGAAAAGTTCAGTGCTGTAGGTAGGAGGGCACACTGTACAGCTTTTAAACATTAAGCAGGTGGGCTGGGATGATGAGGACATCGAGCCTGCAGGGTACTGCACTACTCAGGAGACAGGTGTTTAAAAGAGACCCGTCTCTCAGAATCTCAAGCATGTGGACCAACAGGTACAGGACTTCTTAACGGCAGGAAAAGTTGGATGGTAATTTAGCGCCTTATGGCTCGTCTGTTCCTAACCAGTCCATCTGGATGCACTGCCGACACTAAACGCTTTGTTAAGGGGGTGGTGTGTGGGTCAGCGGGTGCCTATGATTGGCAGCTCACTGGTTTACCTGGTTTACGGAGTTGGCAGAGTGAAGTCACCACTGCTCCATAGCAAGACTCGTAACCCCCACTGGCTCCAGGCGACTGGCTGACTGCTCTCTCCCAGAAAAGGCACGTTGCACTTGAATAAAAATGTCGGCTAAATGACTTACATTACTTCTGCCACAGCGAACGTTGCCAAGCAGAAGGTGAAAGGCTTCATGGGACAGGAGAGCAAGAAGCCAGACCCGGCAAAACAGGCACCCGGCGATGCCGCCAAACCTAAGGAGGACTCTCTTTCCAATTTGGCCAAGAAAGCAGAAGGGGCAGCAGAAAAGCAAGCATCAGGTAGCTATTCTGTGACACGGTGCCATTAGGCTGAAGGGCCTAGTCCAGGAGTTTCTTACTCACTGGAGTTAGTAGGTACTCACTAACCAGCCGTCGTCTCCCTCAGATTTCAGCGATGAACTGCAGGACCTCGCAGATGAGCTGCATCAGTAAGCCACACCGGCAGCCCCAGGCGCTGAGAGGACCATCCACTACACTGCCCTTTCCCTGTCCAAGAAGAAGTGACCCCCTCCACCAGAGCCGCCTAAAATTAAGCTTAAGCTGTAGAGTATATGGATTGTCCAGGTGAAACATGGCTGCATTAAGGTGCTTTACTCTGCTTGCCTGGTAGAGAGCTGATCATTGGCTGATCACCGAGCATGCTTTGTGTAATTATCAAAACTAAAATGTTTCCAAATTCATGTCTGGAGATTTTTGCCTGGTTTCTAAATCTGTTCTGAGATCAGTCAATCCCTAATGAAGATCCCCAAATCAATTTGCCCCCCTGTTCCAGCAGATCTCGGGTACAGGAGACTTCTTTCTTGGTTTTGGTCTATGGCGCGGTCCTGGTGATGGAGAACCAGCCTATCTATATTTACCAATTTGGAGCAAATTTTATGATCTAAAGCTGAGAGATTTGCACTGTGGATCTGAGGTGCAGTGGTATGGTATATGGACTGGTTCCTGTACTGGGATCCTCTAACTGTGTTGTGCTCTCCTCTCCCTCTTTTGCAAGTGTCCCACAGCAGAGGAGCTGTATGCTTCGGGCTCATTCCTGCTTGAGTTGTTTTTTCTTTACTTTGAATTGAGCAATAAAAGCAGAAAAACCCAGGGCTGTTTGAGGTGTCATGCCAACCTGAGCGAGAGCAAACATCTGCCACAATTACATGAGAAGGACATTAGAAGATTCCTTGAAAAGATAATTTTCTACCGCCCAACACTCAGCTTTTCTCTTATCGCTCTCTCTTACATCATACTAATGGATTACTACCCAAAGATTTTACATTTTTTATTTAGCAGAGCCGCTGTGCCCACCCCAATACACTAACATTCCCGATAATAAAATTATTTACCAAGTAAAGGCGGGGCTGTGCAGAACTATTTACTGAGTAAAGATGTGACAGTACAGAACATACTTTGAAAGGGCTAATTAGCATTCATCGCACATATACCCAAGTTACACATATTACAGAGGTGTGCAATTCGTAGAAAAATGGGGAACGTGGGGCATAGTGCTACCTGTACAGGGTTTAGAGTGGAAAGGCACTGGACTCCTGCTGATGTGAACTGGAAGGCTGAAAAGATTCACTATGATGGCTCAGCAAGTCCACCAAGAATGTTTTGGCTGTTATTGTTCCAGTCGCGGGTTGGCAGTGCAGACTGTGATGCGTCCTCCGTGAAACCAAATGAAAGAGCAGAATCGGCGAGCTCTTCCGCCTCCCAGACGGGATATAAGCAAAGATGCGGTATCGATGCATCCACCCACGGAACCACTCACTCTCCACACACATACACAGCATAATCAGCCTTTGGCACATGCTGCCTGTAGGTTATGTGCTGCTGTATCGTACAACCCGATCCATGTGAACACGGGTATGAAGGAGGACGAAGAGGCCGCTTTTGCATCGGTCCGTTTATGTTTTCAACAAAAAAGGCATTACAAATGTTTATCAATAGTCTCAAAGCAGCATTCCAATCAAGGCAAGAAAAAAAGAAAAATATATATTTTGTTCCCAGGAACATCCCCCCCCCCCCCACCTCAAAGATCAGATGCTGTCGATTCCTTTATCGGGAACCAAGGCGACGTTTCAGAAGTGGGGATATTAACTTGAAACTTGCTCAGAGCTATTTAGAATATTTTCAGTAACCTAATTAAAATCTAACTTTGGTTCATCGTCCTCCTACAGCAACAGAAACACATAAAACAAATCTGTCGTTGACAAACAGAACAGTGAAGGATGTTGAAGCATTCCTGTTCATGCATAAGTGCTCTAGAGGAAACCCCTGACCAGAAGATTAATTCTGAAATTCAGGGGTGGGGGGCAGGGGGGGTTAAAATGTTTTTCAAATGACTGTGACCACAGAAGGAGAGACATGGCACTCTGTGCTATCCTCTAACTGACCTCACCTGGAGTCCCTCTATGGCCCAGCGAGCAACTCTGCACAGGATGAACAGGAAACAGTGACAGTAAGAGGCTGCATGACAGCGACAGGTGGCTCGAGAGCCCCAGTAACCGCAAGCCAAATTTCAGCATAACAACCCCTTATGTAAAACTGACAAAAGATAAACAGAGAAGCACGTGGGCATCTGACAGACAGTGAGGTTTATAGTGCTGACAGTTTGGGTGGCGGGGGCAGACCCGTGACGGACTTTCTAGAGAACATTAAGAGACAGAAGAGAGGCGTGACTGGTTAAATAACGCATAATAGACATGAATTACAGGGTGGACGATATGTAAACGCTGAGTACAGGTGGCGCTGTAATGGAGGAGCCTCGAGTATGCATAGACAGCTGGACGGACACAGGGCCGGGGAGGGGGGGTGTCTATGTGAAGGTGAGGCCAGCCTCATTGTACACCTTGAAGACCTTCTCGATGGCATTGACGTAGGCAGCGGTCCTCAGGTCCAGGCCCAGGTTGTACTTGTTTGCTGTCCGCATGATTTGCTGGGGGGGGGGGGGGGGGGGGGTTGGTTTTTTTTTTTTTTCCCGCCAAGGGGCCCCCCCCCCCCCCCCCCCCCACCTGGGCAAACACCTACAGTGCCGATGCTCAAATGGCAACAATTGACACGTCATTAAAAAAAATAATAAAGAAGTGCGGTGTTGGGAATAATGACTGGCTAATTAATGTTATCTTCCTTTGGGTGGTTTCAGTGGAACCATTAAGCCTTTAATGGAGAGGGAAGACTGACATTTAAAGCCTCTGCCATTACCTTTTTTCCTTTTAATGGAGATGAGTCTGGGCGCCCGTGCCGCGTGATTACGAGTGTCGCGTGGAGCCGCAGAAGAGAGACTGCTATTTCAGTTTGCAGGTCTGAAATGCCTCCCTAACCCTTGCCCTGGGGGGTAGAAAAAGTAAAGGATCTCTTGCTGAAATAGGCAGAGGTGAGAGGCTTCCCTCCTGCAAAGCAATCTCTAAGCCACCTTGTCACTTGACTCCTGGCTTGACCGAAGGTGCCGCCAGCCTGCTTCCAGGTTAATCTTTTGCTGCTGTTGGGAATGTGAATGGGAAGGCTGGTTCCCATGTGACATTTGAAATTTTTAAGAGTGGCATATATTATGGTGTTAATTAATGATGACAAATATCTATGCTGTAGATGTTCAGTCATGCTTGTTTTGGCATTGATTTACTGTCAGGTATGCTTAATATGCACTAAAGACCTTTTATATTTCTCATGTTAAATCCTGATCCTTGATAGCAGCCAAACAGCTTGGTTAAACAAGGAAAAAAAAGCATATTGTCTTTAAATATTATGACAGACCCATATTTAGCCATGGTGACTCGATTGAAGATGGCCACCTCAGATGAGAATGGGGTTTGATAGTGTTTCCCAGTCTGGTCCAGACCCACAGGCAGTCCATGTATTTGCTCCCTTCCAGCTCCATAAATGTGGACTGTGGTAGGGAGCTCGGAAGGCGCGAAAACATGAGCCGACTGTTGGTCCCTGAGGAACGGATTGGAAAGGACTGCCTTAGAACAGTGATAAACTCACAAAGTTTGCAATGTCAACTCAAGCTGGAGATGGAGAGGACTGAGTCTACAGAATTTGCCCAACTTAGGCCACAAAGCCCTGGGATGAATTAGGGTTCTGGGGCAGCTGGGAAGCATTGCAGGAGGCAGTCGATCCCCTCACCGGTCCACGTTTTGTGACTAGGCCCATAGAACACTGAATTCCTGTAGCAGACGTGCATCTGGACAGTTCCTCTATAGCTAAGCATAAAGAACAGCAGCGCATTCCAAGATGATTGTGCTTGTCTTCATTTACTTCTGCACATGAAGGGCTGTTGGTCATAATCCTTTATGGTCTTTTGGACCTGTGGGACTGGGCTGTGACTTGATCGTCTGCACAATAAGAGGACTCCTTGGAGCAGGATCGCTGAGCTGATTAAGTGATGAACTCTTGCTTCTGAATTGCCAAAGGGACGTTTATGGGGACTGGTGCCTTCCTGTAACTTCCTGTGATTCTCAGGTGCTGTTTGGACATGGGGAGATTGAGAGGTGAGTCAGTAGTAGACATGCCGTGTCCTGGAGACACAGCATGTTCTCCAGGATTATTCATCTCCTCGCCCTTATGCAGCCTTCTCCAGTGGATCCAGGGGGTTGTAGTGGTCAAGGCACGTCTTGATAAATATAGCCATGATGTGTTTCATGAGTGCTCGTGTGCCTGCTCTGTTGGATGGCCCTTTGATCTCCAGGCTCAGAAGGAGAGAAGGCAGGTTTCTGCGGTCCGTCTCTGTGCCTTTTGGAAGTGAAATTAGAGGACAAATTACAATTACACGTCACTACTGTGATATTTCTTCTTTGGAAAAGCTGTTCTGTTTTGTAGGGATCTGTTTAATGCCTGGATGTGCTGAGGACACTGATCTGCTGTGCTTCTCATTACTGCAAAAGTGCCTTTTGTTGGTTCCTTAATTGTGGGGCTGCTCCCTGCTGCTTAATCCCTTTACAGAGAGCAGCCTTACCAACATAGCAAATAACTCTGTGGTGAATGGGATGTGAAAATGAATCGGAATCATGCTGCTACTTACCCAGATTTTAGATGAAACACTTGAAGATAATCCATGTAAATGCTGCTCCTGCCACAGTGGAAGTGAATGCTCCGTCTCCTCTGTCGTTCTCTCCCCTCCCCCAGCTTCTCTCTCTAGCTGCTGTTCATCCTGGCTCTGCAGTTAGCCTGGCAGTTTTTGGGTTAGCAGTGCATCTGCAGGGTGATGCAGCTTTTGTTTTTTTCCCATTTGTCCCCCCAGTGGATTGTAGTCCCCCTGGCTTTTGGGGGCTGACCATTGTGGAGCGGGGGCTCTTGTTGTTTTTCTGTGTGTGTGATGTGAACGGCAGGTGTGTGGCCTCCCTGTCCTCAGTAGCCAGTGCTGGCCTGCTGTGTCCAGGGATAAGGCAAGATCAGAACTGGGGCCGTGGGTCTCTACTCGCAGGTGTTCCGGATCACTGGCTCCCCCAGTGGACAGTCCCTTTATTTGAACGGGGTGGCAGGGTTTGTGAGAAAATCGCAGGCAAACCACACGTAGCTGTCTCTTAAAGAGCTTTTAGCTGGTTTATCGGCGTTCGGCAATGGAACCGGGTTTGCCAGAGTTATGCTTTCGATGAGTCATGTGGAAGCGTGGAGGTGGTTCCTCCCCGGACTTTTCAGCTTGTTGAATGGAGTTCTGCGTCATAAAGGAGAGGATACCGCGTGTCTGCGCAAGAAGATGCCTTGACGCACCATCAACTGGTGGCACGTTGGGTCAGCAGACTGCAGCCTGAGCCAGTGCTGAGTGACTCTCATTGTACGTGACCCTGTATGGAGGAATGGGTCATGGAGATCTGCCGTGGCTCTTTGGGCATCGGGTGGTGGTGGGGGCAGGCAGTGTGGTGCAGAGATGGTGCATGCTCGCTTCCATGGAGCCAGTCGTCTTTCCGCTGTTCTCTTGGTGGGAGGTCTGCCGCGTCCTTCCACAGAGCTGGAGTGCAGAGCTTGTTTCTGAGTCTCTGGGCTTTTGCCCCATAAAAATAGCAGGGGTGCTCCGTGAGGAGCTGCCTCGGCCGCAGCCTGAGACACTCAGAGGGAGGCATGGGGTGTTGGTCGGGATTCCTCTTGGCCTTTCCCCCATTCGGGCAGCAGTTGTGAAAACAATTCCCCAGCATTTACTCACTCGGCAGGTCGGGTTACAGATATGAGTCAGCTGGAGCGGGTATGACAGGGTGGCTGGGTGGGGTTCAGCCTGGTCACGGGGGGCGTGTGTGTGTGTGTGTGTGTGTGTGTTTGTTTGTATTTACCACATTATGGGGACCTAATGTTGTGTGTGTGTGTGTGTGTGTGTGTGTGTGTGCATGTTTGTGTGTGTTCAGAGTGAATGAGCCAGACTGTGCACCCTGAGGCTCAGTACAGAGCTGTGTTTCAACGCATCCTGCCCTGTGTTTGCCTCTCTGCCGTGCCTGCTAGTGTGGGCGTGTGGGTCCCCATCACTAACTCGGCCTCAAGGGCCAGTTAAAAAAAAAAAAAAAAAAAAAAAACAGGGCTGACTCACGAACTGTGTGAAAGTGTGCAAGTTGAGTAAATAAAGACAGCTGTGATTGGGCGCACTGCTTGTGGGCGGGACCATCCGTGATGTGTTCCCGTCTTTGTAGCTTAACACACCCCTTCTGCTTTTCCAGACCGCGTGTGCAGTGAAGGCACATCAACAGCCCTGTAAGCCGAGGGAGCCCCCCCCCCCCCCCCCCCCCCCCCCCCCCCCCCCCCCCCCCCCCCCCCCACCCCCACCACTCCCGTCCCAGAACCACCCCCCCCCCCCCCACCGAGGCCCCCCGCCGACACCCCGAGG
>JAODKM010000118.1:22597519-22608415 GCA_026780845.1 Petrocephalus sullivani
GGGGGGGGGGGGGGGGGGGGGGGGTGGGGGTCAATCCCTTCCCAGGTGACCAGCTTGGCACCCTCTAAATATATCACTTATCAAACCCTTCAGCAAGTCCTGAAACTGCCCCCAGTGCTGGTCGTCCCCGCATGCCTGGGACGCACATGCACCACCATTGGCCACAGCACCTCCGTGTTCATTTGTGGATATGCAGCTAGTTCGAGCTGCCCGCCTGTCCTCCCCTCTGCTTCTCCTTCAGTGTCCTTGTTGCAGGCTTAACCAAAATGACTAAATGCCAGTTAGCCTGGTACCTGCTTATACGCACGGAATGCGGTTTGGGCTAAGCACTTGCCTGGAGCCTGGCGCCTCCTGGCGCCCCCTGCTGGCAGGGACCCTGTCTCAGGCGAGTATGCGGGTGATGTTGCAACATGTTGCGGCAGGTTGGCAGCAGCGGCTGGCTGATCTGCAGCAATCCTGTCCTGATATTGCTGGCTGGGAGACGCAGGCGGGCAGGCTGGGGGGGGTCCTTTTTCCCAGTGCGTGTCCCTGTCGGATGCCAGACTTCAGCCCCCCCCAGCACGGAGGCACAGGCAACAGACTTTGGAAGGGGCCTGTCTCTGCTTTTTCTTTCCAAGCAGTCTACTGGGCACGAATGCGCCCATTTTCAGGGAACCGAGCCCCCCCCCCGTGGAGTATTCCACCGCTCTGGATGGAGTCCCACACTCCCATCCCGTCCAGTGCTGCGCCGGCGTGTGAGGCTTATCGGTCAGCTGCCGCAGTAAGACGCGCTCGCCAGTCAGCACTTTGGCCGAGGTCTGGCCAGCCCCGGCCTGGCTCTGTTCCAGCTGTGGCCGCCTCCTGTCAGCTCGCTGATGGAATGCCGCGGGCGCACCACGCTGGCCCAGCTCCAGCCCAGTGAATGAAGAGCTCGCCGGCGCCCCGGTCCAGGACACGCGGCTTCGTCTGGTGGAAATCGATGGACTGCCTCCTTTGTGTGGAGTGGCAGAATGACCGCGCTGTCGATAGCAGTGCAGGCCGCCGTTAATTTCCTCTGTTGAGCAGACCGGGCAGCAGGGCTGGGGGAGGGGAGCCGGGGTGCCTCTGGGGACGTTGTTGTTATTGTTGTTGTTGTTGTTGTTATTATTGCTGTTATTATTGCTATTATTATTATTATTATTATCATTATTAGTTTTATTCTTATTACTGGTCTCAGGATTTCTGCATTAAAAGTGGGGAGCTCTGCGGCGCACGTGTGGGGGGGCCGGCTTGCTGAGCTGTGCTGACAGTTTGTGGGGTCGTGACCTCGCACTCAGATCCTGGCTGTTTTCATCTGAGGTCCGTCAGAAAACACTCCAAATTATAAAGCCTTATGAAAGTCTGTCTGCCTCCTGCTGTGGCTGGGGGTTCATCACCCCTCCATTTATAGTGGGACCCATCAGGAAAAAGAAATATTAATCACTGCCTAGTTCATTTGGCAGTTCTCGGGTTTGAGAGAGGTTGACAGTTTGTATTTCGTTTACTTAGCTGAAAAGCTCCTAGTTAAGTGGTGCTTATCCCTGGTGCTGTTGTCTGCTTTGACCTCAGTGTGTTGTTTTTTTTCTGCCTTTCCACAGAACTCAATCCGGCACAATTTGTCCCTAAACAAGTGTTTTCTCAAAGTGCCTCGCTCCAAAGATGACCCGGGAAAGGTAAGATCCCCATCTCTCTCCTAGACTTTACTGAGCTGCTTTGGAATAAAAAAAACATTGAAACATTGAAATCTGTTTGACTGTTGAGAACGATTATTCAGGTATTTTACATGTTACATGATTTATAGATGGAGTTTAATACTCTGGTTTTTAGGAAACTGGTGTTAAACTGTGAAAGGAAGCTACATGTGGGTTTAGTAGCTGGGAAAAGACTATTCTGATTTCATTCAATTCCCTATGCTGAAATGGCCGGACAAATGGGAGTGCCATTGTTAACCGCCTTTCCATATTGCTTACCTTTGTTTGGGTCAAAACCAGCTTTGAACCCACCCTCCTTGAATTTTGAGGCTTAAATTCTCCCCATCACTAGTCTTAAGAGCAAGGCAGATTGGCGAGGGACTGTATGGCGCATTGATCCCACGTCATGCTTACATGCTCCTGCTAAGTGAGCTTTCAGAGCTCTTTCAGAAGGTGACTTCAGTGTGCTTGTAGGGGAGTGCTCCACCCCCGGCATTCTGAGCAAATTAATGTTTGCAGGCAGACCCAGGCAATAAAGCTGGACCTTTTGGCCCCTTTTCCACCACACCTGGTACGGTACTTTCGGCAGCTTCTCTCTTCCTTCGACTTCTGCTCGAGTACCAATACTGAAAGTACCAGACCAGGTACTTCTTGGCACTTGTTCTTCATTGATCTGCCTCTGAAACAAAATGCAACTGCCGTCCTGAAAAAAGTTGCTCAGAAAACTAAAAATAAAACGATAAACGGTGTAAAACAGAAGTAATGATGGCTGCATGGACAAATGAAAGAGCTGAGCTTAAATTGTGATTTAGGGACAAGAAATCAAGTATTTTGTGTGATATGGCTACTAGGACACCACTGTATCGGAATATTTCCAAATAGCACAGTGTGATTTTGTTGTAATAAATATTGGGCTATTTATACAGTTTCTCACGAACCCGTCTAGGAGTGTTTTAAACAGCAAGGATTAGAATGATTATGATCGTCTCGGAGAACGCATGCAGCGTTCATGCGAAAAAGAGCGGAGGTCAACTTTAAACTGATTTTATGCATACTAGATAGGCTCTTGAAAGGAAATAAGCATTAAAAGTACAAGTTTTTATTATTATTTTTTTTTACCTAACCCCCTTACTAACCCCCTAGCGCTATAATGTTTGGACTGAACTGAAAGTAAGGAAAAGCCAGATCACAGTCTAGCTGACTAGCGGTGTGAGAATCGCATGTACAGCACATGTATGTTGGTATAAACATGACACGTCATACAGGCCTGTTAGAATTACATCCCTTTATTGTCATTGGTCAAGCAGTACAAGGAAATTCTTTGAGTGCTTCAGCTTTCTTTGGTGCAGTCACAACACATCACATAGATATCCAGTGATGTACTATAAATAAAATACAGTAAATGCCCATTATTATATACTACAGTAATTTTTCGAATGCAGTATAAAATACCTCACCTTGTTTTGTGATGTCATTAAGTGCTGGTGCCAGTTTTTACACCAGTGGAAACCCAACACCTTGAACTACTGAACTTTTGGCACCAAATGTCCCCACATTGTGGCAGAACCTGTTACTACTTAGCTTCTGTAAACGCAAAAATTTTGTTTGGTTACTCATGGTTAATGTTAGGGCTGGGTAGGAGTTAAGGTTGTCATGTTATGTTTTAGGTTTTTCCCATAGAATTGGAGATTCCCCACAGAGACAGGAATACAAACCTTGTGTGTGTGTTTGCTGGCCACTGGGATGTGTGGTTCTCCATCAGTGTTGGGACAGACAGTGCTGCCCTTCTGGGATTGTAGCGGCTCTACGCTGGCAGTGATGCTAAACTGTAGGTTGTAACCATGCGGTTGGTCGCCCTGTTGCCCGAGGTGTCTTGGTCAACAGCCTCTTCATCTGAAGTTCACAGGCTGCTTCGGCCACATCTGGATTGTCTATGATTCTCTGGCTGTCTGCCCCACTTCGGTGGTGTCCCCCCTACCCCCCGCCTGTTTTGGTCACAGGCGCGTCAGCAGCAACGCTCTGCCGTGGCTCAGCGCACAGCAGGCCCTGCTCACTGTAGGGTGTCGGACCTTGTGACACCTTCACAAATTAGTCCAGGAACACCCAAGGTCTGCCCCCTGCTTGGATGTCAACCATGTCACATGAGCATACATGTCCTATTAAAAGCAATCTTCCTTAAATGACTTGGTGTTGAAATTCTACCTGTCTCGCTACTTTCAGGGGTGTTGTAGGGTCTTCAGGGCTTTAGACCTTGTGGAATGAAAATGAAGGGCCTCAGACCGCAGGCTGCCTTTAGCCTGCATGCACTCTGAGGTGGATATCGGGGCTGCGGCACGTGGGAGGATCCCCGCAAATCCCACTTCACGCATGAATAACTGAGCAGAGCCCTTGATTGAGGCCGTGTGCTTGTGAACCCTTTAAAATGGGCATGTGCTGGCGGAGTGCAGCGCGCTGAGCCCAGGGCTTCCGTGGGCTTAGAGGCCTTCCCTAATTAAAAGTGCCCCCTGACCCAAGTTCTCTCAGATAGTGTGCATGGGAGACGAGGCAGTTCAGTCTTCAACAAACAAATGTTTCATTGCAATTAATTTAATCCCTTTAATTATTTTTATTCAGCTGGTTTTTAAATCAGCAAACCTGTTTATTCCTAGCTTCTCCTGTGCGTGTTGCTTTGCAGCCATTAAAGCGGCAATGTTATTCCGCGCTTTGCCAAAGACACCTGCGGAGGTGGAAGTGGTGATGTGCATGTGGCCCGTGCATGTGGCCCGTGCATGTGGCCCGTGCATGTGGCCCGTGCATGTGGCCCGTGCCGGCCTGGGCTCGCCATGCAGGGCTTCTCCAAGCGCTTCTGCTCTTCTCACAATGCCGGTATGAAGGAGAGGATTTCGGCTTGACGGCTGGAATGTGTAAAGGCTTCATTTGAAAGGTCATCGTCTGCTGGAAGGGCTGGGGGAACGCAGTCTTTCTGCCTCTAAGCAAACACTCTTCGTGCACCCTTGGTATTTCGATATGTATTTTTAAAATAGTTGTTGGCATTTTCTAGAGGATCAAAAAGAAATATTAACCTCCAGTCAATAATGGAGGTTATTATGGCTGTCACGGTTTAATTTTTGAGTCAGCATTTAAACATTCATGTCGCTACTGTATGTGAACATAAAGGATCAGTTGGGGGGGTGTTTCACATGAGAACATCATTCAGTAAACAGATCGGTTACATGGCAGACGCCAGACCTTTTCGTTTGCCATTGCATTTGCTGGTAATTGTTTCAGAGGTAATTACTGTTAGGTAATTGAGAATTACTTGGCTAGGCTTCTTGTGTCAGTCCTCCCTTTTTGTTGCCTACAGTGTTTATGATTTGCATGTTACGACTGACTAGACGTAAGCGTAGTCATCGGAAACCGCAGGATGACGGCGCTGCGTTGACGTGACCGCTTGTAGTTAGCAGTGCCAAGGATTTGTTCCCATTTACATTCTTTTTTTTAATGAATAATAACTTGACCATATATGTTACTGTCTAAAACGGTGCTGCTGAGTCTTAAATATCAGGCTGCAGTGTGACGGCACTCGTGTCTGTGCTGCTCCCCATTCCCTTATTGCGATGCAGAATGCTAATTAGGGAGCTCGGCTTTTAGCTAACTTCTGGCTCACAGCCATCCTGCTCGCACTTAAATGTAACGGTTGCCAGCTGTCAAGCTTCCCACCTGAAAGCAGAGATATGTATGTCTCTCCAGCAGGACTGGGAGACCAGTGTGAAATGGAGAAAATGAGGCTTGTTGCAGCACTGGCCAGAGACAGACTGAAGCACTGCTTCTCCTCTGCCAGTGAATGCATGAAGTACCAGGCCTCTGTGCCTGGTTGGGTGTTTTCCAGATTCCAGCCATTTGAAATTGCTTATGTGTCACGAGAGCAAATATTTAAATCCGATGGCGGCATCGGAAGGGCTAATTGATGTTATCGACAATGAGCAACAGGAAGCTGTGAGCTGGTGGGGCTCTGGGGCGGTGGGTGGTGCGTAACGGGGAAAAGGCGGCTTCACCGTCTGTGTCCGTCTTTAATATTCAGTGTTTATTCCCACGTTCGTGATTAATGCAAACATCGTTCAGGCAGATGCAGGTCGGCTACTGAGTGCCGCGGGATCCACAGACCAAAGAGGATACATTCTCTCTCAAATCTCTGATTTGCAAATCTTCAGCATCAGGTCCTATCACCGGAAGGCCATTTTGATGGGATCTGTACACCTGCACCTGTTTCCTTTGCATACAGTTAGTGCCCCACGCTGTTGCTGCTTGCAGCTTAACTCTGCAAGCCTGGATCTACAAGCTCTTCTGCCAGGAAACTCGAATCGTGTGGATTTGCAGAATTGTGTGCGAGGTGGCAACAGCAGGTGGCTGATAATATCTGCGTGAGTCAGATCGCCCTGCCACACTCGCATACGCCGACGGAAAACTAAATTGCCAAAATCCCGCTGTAACTGTCATGGCACAAGGCGGAGCTTCGCCGCGGCTGAATGTGCCTGTCCATGAAGAGGCCAGGGCTCGACTTCGGAGATCCACGTTGTCATGCTTCGGATTTCCTGCACGGGTCCCCATCTTCAAGCTGCAGTCTCCCTCCATTTCGTTTCGGTGATTTGTGCTAACATGGCATTCATGAGTTGTTTTGGTACTAGAGTGGTTTGTTGCGGACTACCTGTAGGAGACAGGATGTGTTGTAAGCGTAGAGCACTGTTCTCCCATAGTCAGACTGGACAGATGGTGGGGGATGGAGGTCCTGTTACCGAGCTGGAGGGTCCTTAGTCTGTATCTTTACCTGTTAAAACTACTTTGACTTTCTGTGTTTGTAGAGACTTCAATCTTGTACTCAACTTGCAACTTCGGTTTCTAATACCTTTTTGAAGCATGCAAAACATGGGGACCTAAGTCTTTGAACCAGCAACGTCAGAAAATGCAGAGGGAATGTTACTCCTGGCTTCATTGATGGGGCCATTGAAAATTATATGTAAGTAGCAGGCCGCTAAATAATTCAGCAAGGTTTCCATGTTTGGAGCTCAAACCCCTAAAAAGTTTCTAGCCTCTGCCTGATTATCAGTGAGGAGGCCTGGCCGAGAGAACAGCTCCAGAGCGCAGGCCCTCGGAAGGGAGATCGATGCAGCTGAGCGGGAGAGTGCATTCGGGGCTGTGTGTGTGCTGCAGTTATAATGGTTTAGCAATCCTTCTCAAGGATGATTCTGAAGGTCAGCTGAGAAGCTTCTCTGGAGAAACCACATTTTGCTAAGTGGCATGCTAGATTCCGCACACCCCCGTGCAATATGATGCACTGTGCACCACGTGCAGGCTTCCGTGCAAACACGGCAGCGTATACTCATAGAGCAAGAGTTATGAGTGCATGTGTGTTACATTGATGAGTCCTTTGAATGTGCTTTATTAATGACGGTATGCAGCACAGGTCAAGAACACCTCAAACTGCGGGCTGATGCGGCTAATTGCAGTCCGTCCGTCTGCTTGCTGGGGAGATGCTGTCGAGTCCTGGGCCCCGAAGACTGCTGCGGGGGGGGGGCGGCAAATCGATGACGCTGGCCGACGCTCAGAAACCTGAGCTGCCTCTGCTTCTTACCCAAAATGTTTCATTTCCAAAGGTCATGAATAAGGGATGAGCGCGAGGAGACTAGTGCTATGTGGGAGACTCACCCCTTATTTGTTTTTTTTTTTATTATTTTTATTTTTTTTATTGCTTTATATGCACTTAATCCTGCCCCCACCCTTAAAAAAATTTATGAGTATTTCAAAAGTTGGCTGTTTATTGATTTCTCATAACTATTAATAAGTTATTGTGTTTGTAATAATTTATAGCTATGGCTGCTTTCATTATTCATGCTTTTTGTATGTATGCATTAGAATTTCAGTGTTGCCAAAAAACAGCTTTTAAAGCCGAGAAAACAGGAATGGAGGGGGCTGGTTTTTGGGGCTCAAAAGTGTTGGAAATGTGGTGTATTTGATTGGGCTTCTGGTGAGCAGTGGTGAAACCGCTCGCTAGCGGGAGTGCACCCCGCTGTGCGTGCGCTGTTACGGGGTCGGCCTGCTTGCTGGTTACCCTCACTCGGCAGTCTGCTCAGGTGGGTTTGTGTGCAGGCCTGGGCTACTGGCAGCCTAAAGTGCCTTCATCCTGTCCTCTGGGTCATTTTGCTGTATGCGGGTGAGAAGCTGGCTCCGTGCATGTGTGTCGATCTGCTGTGGTGACCACTCTCTTCTGCTTCCAGGGATCCTACTGGGCGATTGACACCAACCCCAAGGAGGACGCGCTGCCCACTCGGCCAAAGAAGAGGCCACGATCTGGAGAACGGGTCAGTGCTGCTTACTGGGTGTACTACCTGGTGAAGCTCCGCCCGCATGATCTAACATGACAGTGGGTCTGGGCCCTGCCTCCTCGTGTGGCTCTCAGTGTTTGGTTGAGCTTGGTGTATCCATGTGATAAATCTGTCAAAGATATGTGTGTTGGTGGAGGTCTCTTTCGATTTTTTGCTTCATTTCTACCCCTCGAAACGGTAAACACTTCAGTTTAATTATGATTAATCCATTTATCATCACTTTTCAGACCATAAAAACTATTAATTTCATACATTTTTAGAAATTATTATTAAAGAGTTGTCTATTTAACGATTAATTAAGCCATCATTAATCATGATTGCTGAAATAACTGGCAGTAAGTATCGCTTTGGCTAATGAAATTCTCCTGGCTCCACTTTGACGAGGGGCCTCAGCATGCAGGATAACCTGTTGGCCTGAATGAACATGTACAGCTTTAAGGCTCCAGATGAGTGTCAGCTAAAGAACTTGGTGATAACTACCAATTCTGAGAATTTTTTTCCCCCCAAGGGCCAATAATAACCTAAAAACTCTTATTGTTGGAGCAAACGCTGCTCCAAAAAAAGAAAATGTCACAGAGACTGACAGCTGCATCGAGATCAACAGCTCCATTAAGGCTGAGTTTCTACACGTCAGCAGATACTATGGGTCTCCAGAGGCTGCTGAAGATGTGAGCCAGAAAGCTTCATCTCAGTCACGTAAAGAAGTCCTTAATTACGCACGAGCTGCTGCTCATTAATGTGTTTACTGAAGTGCTCTGTGATGGGCGTTCTTCTGACGGTCCCCTTTCTGGGGCCAGGAGCCGCACCTTCTGCCCTTTCCCACGGCTGAGCAGGGCTGCTGAGCCCCACCCCTTCAATTTGGCTGCCCGTCGTCACACCGCTGCCTTTTCTGCCAGTCCCTGATGGATGTGATGTCTATCAAAGAAGCCCTCAAAGCGCCCTTAAACTTGTGTGGGCAAGCTCTGATTACTGACACTCTGCTCCCTCACCAGTCGGTAGGGTCAAATCATTTGCTACACCGGGGAAGCAACCGTGCGTGTGTGTGTGTGCGCGCGCGTGCGTGCGTGCGTGCGTGCGTGTGTGTGTGTGTGTGTGTGTGAGTGCGCACGTGTATCTAGTCCAGACCAATCAGCACATCTTGGCTCAGCCTCTTTGTGCCGTATATAAATTTATGTACATGTTTACGCATTATCTTGAAGGCGTTGGGCCTTATTAATAAACTATGCCCCCATAAGCCATTACATGCGTGGCTCTCCGTGGTGATTTTATTACAAACATAATGCGGCCCTTCCTAGTGCTCGCTTCTCCTTCCTCTTTAATTATTAATGGCCTGCATGCTCTACGGTACACAGGCTCTCCAGCCTCCACATTGCCCTGTCTCACAGCTGTCTTGCATCATCTTCCGGCCCTGCACGTATAACCAGGCTGTGCTGAGTAGCTGGGGGCCCTCGGGGGCCCCCGCAGTCTCCCCACCGTGGCCTGCTGCTGCTGTTGGAGCAGCTGGTACTCACTGCAGACCACCAGGCCCTTCCGGGGACCTGGAGTGGAGTTGGGCCTCCCCTTTCACCCCGTACCCAGCTTCTCTCCAGCTCCTTTCCTGCTCCAGCTCCATGCTTGTTGCTGTCCTTTCAGTCTGCCTGGTTTGGGGGCTGTATGTTATATAAACAGGACAGGTACCCCCGCCCCCCACACACACTGTGCGTCAGCCTCGCCTCGCCTCGCCTCTGCAGGAATGACCCCCCGATCTCGCGCCCGCCCACCCCTTTGGCATGGTGCGGCTCTGATGCATCGTGGCTCTTCGCGTCCTTGTCATCTTGGCGCTGGTTATGGTGTTGGGGGTTTTGTCCTGCTGTGATTACCCAGCACTCCTCTCAGCGCCTCGCTCTGTCCTGTGCTCCCCCGCCCCCCTAAATTGGTTAAAATGCCCCAGACACTAAAATTGCAACTTACTGAAAGCTTGTTTCTTACACTTATCGTGAATTAAAAATCTTATTGTTGTGAACCAATCCTCTTATGGTAAGTAGTTTTGGGATCCCAGCTTGTTGGGGTTATCATCCCCCAACCACAAGCTGGGAAGCAAATGGCACGGCATTATTTATTCCCAACCCCCCCTGCCCCCACCCAACAGAAATTGTTTTTAATTTGCCCTACGTGAAGTGCTTTATGCAACTCTGCAGGAAGTGTGTGCCGCTTTTGTCTTTACAGAAAGAGAATTAAATGTTTTTTTTTTCTTTCTTTCATTAAATAAATGTCTGAGAAGACATATCACTCTTTAAGAAACGTGCGGTAAACAGAGGCTGATAGCAGCGCTCCACAGCTGTTCTTGCAGGCTGGTCTGAAAGGGGCCCCCTTCTGTCCCCCGTGTCTCCTACAGGCCTCCACGCCATACAGCCTGGACTCGGATTCCCTGGGAATGGACTGCATCATTTCTGGAAGTGCCTCTCCGACACTGGCGAAGAACACTGTGACTAACAAGGTAACATGGCATGTGTCCGCAGATGGTATCCTGACCTCAGTACTGTCAGCTGGAGTCAGTGTGATATGTGTGCACGAGCACACACACAGCAAATATCTGCAACGCTGCTTAGACATCCACCGCTTTGTGAAAGGATACACCCATCCCTACTGCTGTATAATACACACAGCTCCAACAGTGATAGGATACACCCATCCCTACTGCTGTATAATACACACAGCTCCAACAGTGATAGGATACACCCATCCCTACTGCTGTATAATACACACAGCTCCAACAGTGATAGGATACACCCATCCCTACTGCTGTGTAATACACACAGCTCCAACAGTGATAGGATACACCCATCCCTACTGCTGTATAATACACACAG
>JAODKM010000118.1:22630752-22665690 GCA_026780845.1 Petrocephalus sullivani
GCATATAATACCACTGTTTATATTTATTTGTATATATGACTGTATGTTTGCCATATATATGTGTGCCTTGCATATAATACCACTGTTTATATTTATTTGTATATATGACTGTATGTTTGCCATATATATGTGTGCCTTGCATATAACATGCCTGTTTAGATGCATCTTTATGTGTCCAGGGCAGATATACGTATACATCTGTGTCTGCCTCCATCTGTCAAAACACAGTGCAGCCCTTCCTCCCTCCGCTGCTCAGTATTGTTTTTCAGCAGACTGCCCTGTCGTGTGACAGACTGTGGAGCCCCCCCGCCCCCCAGCTAGTTCACCATCACGCCATGCCCTTGTGCCGGACATCAAATGGCCAGTGGAAGCCCCCCTAGGAACTCTCCAATTTCTGCCCCATCGTTTTTTGGCTGCCGGGTCGCGTTTGCTCCCCTTTTTTTACCCCCTCCCCCACTGCCACCCCAGTCTGTGTCGGCCATGGACAGAAGGGACATCTGCCTGTCGGGGGGGGGGGGGGGGGGACACTGGCCTCTGTCTGCTGCCTGAGCATCACAGTCATCTTCATCCTTTCTGCCCCCTGCAGGACGGCATCATCACAACAGCTAGTCCTTCCCGCTGCTGAGCCGCACCCCGCGCGCGACTAACCTTTCTGAACCGTCTTTAACGCTTTCTGTAATGATTACTTCATAATTTAATTATATGTGTGTTTCGCCAATCCATTTATCGATGACAGGCGCTGCGATTGATTGAGACAAATTTGCATAAAAATCTATTTCACGGGGGGCTTTAGGATTAAGATTGATCTTTTGGGATAAAGACGTCTTCGGCCTTCTCGCCCGTTTAAGGTGAAAATTAATTCATCCGCTTCCTTTTGCCTCTTTCGTTTCGCCACGACTGACTTTCTCGGGCCATAGGACAGAAAACACCATTCCGATTGTTTCCATCTTTTTTTTTCGCCATGGTAACAAACCCAGTGTTGTTTTTAATGGCATCCACCGCCATTTTAATAACAGTTATTAGCCAGACAGGGACCCACCAGTCATTTTTCCCCGAACGCATAAAACCGGACGAAAATTTCATTACACGCAATTACTTCCACTTAGGTCCTCTCTCATTATCTCACACCGAGGCCGCACTGCAACGTGAGCATACATTGAATATATCTACAAATGGCTGTAAACCCCCCCCCCCCCACCATCACCACCACCGCCGCTGCATCTACCACTAGTAACAGCGTTTGGGGCACCACAGTCTGAGAAAAAGAAAATAAATAAATAAAAAAAAAACATAAAGTCAGTGGGCATGTAGTGTAGACCTCTGGCTTTCTGCCATAGGCATGAGAGGAGAGTTTGGGCTCGCTCCTATGAGCGAGTGCCTTCTGGTCCAGGCTGGAGGTGAAGGAGAAAGTATCACACTCTCCTTGTCAGCTGCAAGGGTAATTACTGCTGGCTGAAATTACTCAACATTTGTTTATAAGCTCCCCAGAGCACGCCGTAAATAGATTGTCTGTTACAGTCCGATCACATTAAAAACCCCACTCCTCTCGAAGCCCCTTCTCCTGATTGCTGCAAACCAGCCCCGCTGCTCAGATATTGAGCAGGCCGCACAGAAGAGCCATGTTAGATGCGATTGTTTTTCATTAGCTACATCCTGTCCAATACTTCATTTGTACTTCGTAATTACGGGATTGTGCCATGCTACATAACCTTCATTAACCAACTGTATGCTCCCGGCTTTTTCACACTCCTTTTTTTTGTGGAACTCCCTATAGCGATTTAATTCCTTATTGATCTTCACGTATGTATCTCTCAAGGCACAGCACATGTGTGTGACATCAAACATTCCCCCCCCCCCCATCCTCGCCCCTCATTACCCCCCCCCCCCCCCCCCCCCTCTCCCCTTTCCTTTTTTTCTTCCCTTCCCCCCCCCAAAAAAAAAACAAAAAAAAAAAACACACGCACGGTGCCGGTGAAAAGCGCAGCAGGTAAGTGGGGGGGAATCCGACAATCCGATCTGACGGTCAAACCCGCACTTTGCGCCGATTGAAATGTTGCAACTCCGGCACTTTGATACAAGTAGGTGCAGCATCAGTGAGACGAGCGCAGCGACCGGCCGATTTTTGCGGGTAACAATACCGACGTTTGCGGCTGTGCACCATCTGCGCCAACTTTGTGCATGGAGCCGGAGGGGCTGCACGGAGCGCTCCGGCTTCCACCTTCTTTGCATTTCTTTTATTCCCCATTTCTGCCGTAACTTTCGGGCGTGCACGCCTCCCCACTCGTCCTGCCGAAAGCACGGCGTGTGGCTCGCGTTCGCGGGCGCTTCACATGGCCTAGCCGGGCGGACCCGGCTTCCTGCGCGGCTGTCGCGTCTCTGCGGGCTTGTCGCCCTTCTTGGGTTCATTTCGGAGGCGAGCCGACTCGGGTGCCCGGCGCTCCGGCGACGCCGCGCCGTGTCGCCCCAATTCCCCGCGCTTGCCACCCCCTTCCCTTCCATGCACTTAATTTTGAGATGTTTAAAAAGCATTTCGCACAATTTAGCAAAGTTGTGGTGTTGGGGGATTGAGTGGGCTCTGCTGGAAGTGCCGCGGCGCTTCTGTGAGAGCGGAGCCGGTCCACGGACTCTTTGTCCAATATGCCTACACTTTACAACAAAGGTTTTTCGCGGCCAAGGGACCTGAAGTCGGTGTGTCTTATTTCCGTGTGTGCCGAAGGCCAGCTGCGGGGTAAAGCAGCGGTGCCCCCCGCTAACAGTGTGCGGAGTGGCCCTGGCGCTTTGTGGGCAGCGCAGGGTGGAAACTTCTGGATCCCGCACAGTGTAGCAAGCAGCGGCGTTGTGTGTAAATCTCCGCCCGCTACGAGGGTGCCGCTCGGCGGGGAGCTCGGCGCATCTCTGTGCCGCCCGACACTTTAGCTCCGAGCGAAATGAAATAAAACGGCGCTGGCATGTGATTCTGTGGGAGCGACAAAGGAGCCTCCCCGCCCGAGAGGGACCCCGCTTTATTTACGCCTCTTCCCCTCAAAAAGAGTCCGAGACGAGCGTTTGATTCCAGGAGTGACAAAGTGACTTTCGGGAATGTAGGCTGGAAGTTGCGACAAGAAACAATCATCATAAAAAGGAAACCGCTACGTGTATCATGCAGAAGCTGTCCTGTTTTGGAAACACTCTACACAATGGGAAGGGAGTACAGCCTCAAGCCACCCCCATTTTTTCCGAAAAACATACCCACCCACTTTTTTCCCCCCTCCTCAAATTATAATATAATCTCTTTGTGCTTCCCCATAACAGGCACTTTTGAGTCATATCTGCAGCATACCAAACATAGGTTTTATTTAAAAGAAAAAAAAACCCTGAACCCTTAGAATGGGTCTTCTGCTATGGACAGGTCATCCATTCCAGCCAGTCCGTCCAGATGGTCATGTACCTGAAGACCTGCCTTTCCCAGTGACATGCAGCCTCCAGACGTGACAGGTGTATGTAAGATGTTGGACTTTGAAGAGTGCCTTTCCAAGCCTGATGCAATGTGGTCGTTGGTGGGTCACAGGGTGGATATAAAGATGTTTGTCACCTCTGAGGAATACAGCTGGCTCTGTTTTGGAATGTGTCTGAGATATCAAGGTGAAGTAGAAGACTGATGACCTAGAGTTGTAGTTGGTTTTCAAATAAATATTGAACCGGTTGAGTTGTGTAATTGTTAATCTCATGATGGTTACAACTTCAGCCATTGTGTTTGAAGTTCAATATTCATCTTAAAACTTTAAAACCGCAAACTTCTTCTGGTGTGGCAGTGGTTCACTGCACTGATCTGGAGATGAGAAGGTGGCATGGTTGTTCCAGCTCAGTTTTTTTCATGGGACTGCCAACACGGGGTGCCGGTTTAGTACCACAGAAGGGGCCCAGTGTCCCGTGAGGGGAGGGTGGCATTTGAGTTAGTTGCTGACCCTGATGAGACATTGGTAGTGACCACATCTGCCTGCACTCTGGCTGCTGGCGTGTTCTGTGCTCCAGGGGGAAGGAGCTTGTTGACAGTCCCCCTGGTCATCTGTCTGTCACCTGTCAGAAGGGACTTGGCTAATGTGTCCCAGACTAGCAGCCAGATGTTCATTGAAAGAATTCAGGATGAGTGACTTTTGTTTGATTTCAGGACCGCAGGGTCGGCGGCCGGGCATGATCCAGTTACTGCTTGGTTCTGCCCTTGCCACTCATCATCTCCAACCCTTTCTCTCCTGGCAGTAGACGGGTCAGCTACAGTAGACGGGTCATGCCTTTTCATCTCGTTCTGTCGGGCCGTTTTATCATCTTCTAAGTGTATCCTTCATCCTCCAGTTCCGTCCCCAGTGATCATCTTCTGCTGAGTCTTGGTCTGCCGCAGCTCCTGTTCCCCTGCAGATTCCATTTCAATGACTGTCTGGTTTGTTCTGGAGTTTAAGAAAGTGTCTCTCCCAACCCTACTTCTGTCTTATCTGGACTTCTAACCTCTCCTGGCCAGTGTCTTCAAGGTGGTCCCCAGGCACTTGTTAATGAAAGTCCAGGAGTCTTTTATGATGGTCTTGTTCCTTTGTTGTTTGTCTTATGTCTTTGGTTTTGCATTTGTGTTGAACATTTGGAGCTTGGTATTCTGGGATATCTGCTTAGAGTTCCAGATGGCACTGAGTGTCAAAGGGGTTTTTCCTTGATTTTCTTGTCAGTGACTAGATTTCTACTTCTGCGCCTCCATTTGGTAGGGTTTGTTAAGGTTTCAGCTTCCTTCATGTCTATTCCATCCAACATCATGCAGCCATCACTGATGTTATCTATGCACATGACCGTAGACCTGTTTTTGCTGCTGCATATGGCACCCTTACCGGAGAAGAACCTGCGTGCACTGGTAGCCTAGTAGCTTTTGTGACACCAGGAAGGAAAGACCCACTGTCTGTGGTGGCCTAAGATGAGCAGAGAAGCACATGGGCCTTGTCTCCAAGTTGGCACTTGAGTAACCAGAATTTGGGAGATTGGATGGCAAGGAGATACCTGTTCAGCTCCGCCACAACTGCAGCATTCTGCTCTGCTGCTTTGAAGATCGCGTGATGACTACTCCGACAAAGGCTTCATGTTATTGTACAGCTTGGAACTGACCTGGTTTTTATGTGGAACGTGTCCATTTAAATGTTTTTACATAATCAGGACTACCCAGTTGTGTGTCATGGGTCCTCGGTGCATTATGTCCGTGCAGATCCCGGTGGTGCATTATTTCAACATTGCTATAAGTGTGTGATTTCAGGAATTACAATATGGAACTGTACCAAATTTATGTAGACATGTATGTAGCTGCGTGTGTCTGACAAGCTCAGCATCTTGAAGGCAGTCAAGAGCTTAGGGCTATTATGGGGTATCATTGAAGAGCAATAAGGATTTGGCCATCTTGAAGTTCAGTGGAAGTAAAACACATGGAGGCTAAGGTCAGAAATGGGCAGGATTTTCAATTCAATTTATCTTCATATGGCGCCTATCACAACAGAGTTGTCCCAAGGCGCCTTACATGGGTGCGTTGGGATACATTACCATATATTTAAGAAAGCATAATGCAAAACAAAGGACAAAGAAAATGAAATACAAAGAAATGAAAGAGAGAGCGAGAGAGAGAACCAACTGACAACGGAGGAGAGGAACCAAAACCTCCCAAGAAGGGACAAAAAAATCTCTGGGGGTCTGAGGTCACCTGGCTGCCCAAATCCCCTGGGCACGCTAAGTTCACTGAAGAAAAAAAAAAGTGTGAACTTGCTTTCTACAAGCAAGGTGAGAACTTGCTACTTGTTATACATTTTAATGTATAACCTTCTGGTTTGGCACAAAGGAGAGAGTTGATGTTGCAGGGGTGGTATATCTGGTGATATCTTGTTGATAAGCTACCGTTCCCCTGACTGGCGTACATCCTATCACGGACTTGTTGACTTTGATATGAGCTGTGATTCCTAGTCAATGGAAGAAGGGCCGGGTGGTGAGAAACCGCGTAAGCATCTTGGTGGCGCGTGGTGTAGTTAAGCAATGCAAGTGCAGTTGAGTTTTTCTGATATTGTGTATTTGGGGATCCTGCTCTCCATGCATGTGGTCAGCTGTGATTCCTAGTCAATGGAAGAAGGGCCGGGTGGTGAGAAACCGCGTAAGCATCTGGGTGGCGCGTGGTGTAGTTAAGCAATGCAAGTGCAGTTGAGTTTTTCTGATATTGTGTATTTGGGGATCCTGCTCTCCATGCATGTGGTCATGTGACCCTTTCTTCCCCCCCCCCCCCCCAGAACCCATGTGACCTGCCTGCCCTTTCTACTTGCCTTAGAGCCCAAAGTGGATTTCCTCTGGAGCAGGTGAGATAGTCAAGGCAACATCAAAATAGTTTTAGTCGGGGAGGCATGGGTAGGTGGGTGGGGGTGTGTGTATTCATGTAGCCGCTACTGGTTCATGGAAAATGAGAATAGATTTTCAACACAAAAAACAGAGAGAGGGCAAAGATTTTCAATGCATTATGAATAATACGGTGATCGTGCTGTGGACAGTTTCAAGTAGCAGTAACTGCTTTTCCTACTTGTGTCTCACTGGAATGGTTTGTCATTGTGGTCTGGGTTCGGGGTGCCAGTCTGGGGGATGTAAAGGACTCATGCCAGCTGTGTTTCAGACCGCGATGACGGCGCAGGGGGGGCTGCTGGAGACCCTGGAGGATGTCCCAGCCCACGTATGGAAGGGGCTTCCCGAGGACATGACCCTGAGGCGCTCAGCCGTCAGCCAGAATCGGATTGGTGCGTGGCTGTGCCCTGGGCTCTGGGTTCGATTAGACTCCGCCATGCCATTGCTCTCTGTCACTCAAGGGCAGGCGGGCTCTGGAAGCACGCGACTGAGGGCCACTTCTTATCTGGCCTCTGATTTAGGCCTGGACATAGGGCTTCAAAGCCAAGCCGTACCTAGAAAGATCAGAGTAACAACAGAGCTGTCTCTATGGGCTGAAGAGGATTTTTTGAGGTCTGTAGCTCTCCTGGATGGCCCTTTAGATATCAGCCCTAAACAGTGGCTGCCTACAGTCAAAAAGGCATTTAAATTTTTATATCATTGGATTTATCATTTGAAGAAATTGGAATTTGTGAAGTCAAACTACAAACCTAGTCCATCACCGCACAGTAGCCTAAGCCCATTTTGTGCAACTGACCTTGGAAGGAGAAACACAAGTCTTCAGTGAGGAAGACGATGAGGAAACAATAAAATTAATTAATTAATTTGTTTGTTTGTTTGTTTGTTTGTTTGTTTATTTATTTATTTAGCTACCCATGGGACAGAAATGCTAACGGTAACGACCAAAGACGTAATCTAAATTGTGGCATGAAGTTTAAAATATGAAACGTTTGACATTAGACAGCCGTGCATTAAATAGCTAAAATCTCAAGCAAGTGGAATCCATGCAGTGAAATCCTGCCTTCGGTTTAGGTTATGTCTAACTAGTAGGCTACTCTCTGTACCTTATATAGTGGATTTCTGCCACTCAATATGTGAATATTTAAGAATTTTATACCAATAATAAAGTCTGACATCCCAGACCAACTTCTCTCTACATTTTTCAAAGTTGCTATGCCTCATAGCACATTGACTTGTATAAAAGCAGACCTGTTTAGTTTAGCAGAACTATCTACGCTTGAAAATCTTCCAGGTCTTAAGTCCACCTTGGTGTCAGTTTTCATTTTATTTTTAACTGCCTTGTTGCTTTATTGATGCTTACAGTGCAAGTTAAAACCACACATTTCCTTAGTGCGCATGTGTGTGTGAGTGACTGCCTGGGCGGCATTGTGATGTCACTATGTCTCTCTACAGGTGTCTGGGCCTCCAGGCTCATTCCGAAGGGCAAGAGGTTTGGTCCGTTTGTGGGGGAGAGAAAGAAGAGATCCCAGGTGACCAGCAATGTGTACATGTGGGAGGTGAGTGACACTGCAAGGCCAAAGAAGAGGCCTGATGCAGGCAGCTTGGTAGCCACCCGTAGAGGACCCAGGGTGCTTCAGGAAGTGAAAACCAGGACGCTGTATTCTTCTCCTTCCTGTTTTCAGGGGTCTCTTTCCCCACAGCTAAATGTGAATGCACCCTTTATCTAATGAAAATATATATTTTTTTCTTTCAAAAATTGACTACTGTTCAGCACAATGTTCACCGGTTGGAATGATGATTATTACAGTGGTTGGGGGGGGAGGGATTCACACGAAACACAGGAAAGAAATGTTTTAATCCTTGGAAATTATTTACATTGATGCAACTTATTGGCATGAGTGATGTTGAGAAATGCACCTGTTAGCTTTCAGGGCCATCTGCTGTGTATCTGTCAGTAGTGCTAATGACGCTTAACATGCAGCCCACCACATGATGCCAGGCGTCCGCAGCATCAGGGATCTCCAATTGTTTCTAATCCCCTGGTACTCTGTTTCTGATTTTCATTAATTTCTGCCTTGTTTAACTTTTTAAAGTTTTTCCTCTGGTTACATTTTAAACATTTCTAGTCTGAAAATGTTTCCAACTTCAATAATCCTTATCACAACTGAATTAACTGAATAACCCTCATCTGATTTTACGAGAAAAAAAAAATCATGTTCAGCACAGTCCTTGCAACAATGAATTTGAAGTAAATATAAATCCATTTTATAGTGATGTTAAGTAAATTTTCAACCAGACAGTGTAAACTGAATATAATTCTGTAGGCTTCGTTTCATTTTGAAGACGTGAAATGTATCTGCACATTATTTCTGCTAAAAATGAAAAATGACCCCCCCCCCTCCCTCCGTCCCTTTTGGTGTTGTCTCTCTGTCGGACAGGTGTACTTTCCAGCCTGGGGGTGGATGTGTGTCGATGCCACGGACCCTGCCAAGGGGAACTGGCTGCGATATGTGAACTGGGCCCGCTCCACCCAGGAGCAGAACCTCTTCCCCTTGGAGATCAATAGGGCCATTTACTACAAAGTATTGAAGGTGCGTGCTTGGTTCCTCCTGCTGGGTCTGAATTACTAACTAGTAGTCGGCAGCACATGGATGTTTCCCAATCTTTTATGGCTGTGCGGTGCCTTGAGCGACTGCATCCTCTGCGTGTCATTCTGTCGCCATCTGCTGGAGGAATTGGTCTCAACACCGATGCTGTTTTAATGCCAGTGTTTTCCAAGAAAGCATTTAAGTATAGTATTTCCTTGGAGAGAGGGGGAAAAACATGGCAAAACAGACGACATTTTCAAATGTCCCGTATTATTTTAAAATTAGGAGTATAATGGTAATCCAGGGTTTGGGTTGGAGCAGAAACCAGTGTAATCACAGCCTGTAAGATGCTGAGTTTGAGGAATGAGTGTCAGCCAGGCAGGAAAGGTAACGGGATCCGGTAAGAGTCTAATGACTATAACGTGTAATCAAGGCAGGTCAATATATGCAAGTCATCAACCCGCTGACAAAGGCTTTTGTAGCCACAGCCCTTCAAGTTAATTGAAACCATGTTAGCCTCCAGCCAAATTAGCTAAGTAGTCTTTCTCTGAAATTTATATATTTCATGTTCAGATTTAAAATTCTCTTACAGAATATAAAAGGGCTATTAAAGGAAGGGTTTATCCCACAGTACACGTACCTCATTATGTGCAATGTCATTTTAACCAGATGAAGATTAACATCAGTATTAATCCCACTGCTCCATCTGTCTGTTTTCTGGCCTCTGCTAAATCCAGGAAGCGCTGCTGTCTGTCACGGCACCATGGGCAGAATTATTAGGCAAGTCCTATTCCTGGTGACATTTTTCTTTCTTATATATTTTTAAAATTTATTTAGAGAAAAAATGTTACATTAGTTTGTCACAGACAAAAAATAATCAGTGTGCAGAATTATGAGGTAATTGGAAAGTAAATGGATTTTTCTCATTTCACCATCCATACAAATGATAATTAAAGTTTATTCAGTCTATCCTTCCACTGCTGCCAAGAACCAAGCCACACTGCAAACTGATGGTTTTCCACTGCAAATTATGCGAGCCGTACCCGTGCTGACTTGACATTGCTTACTGACCGGGCCAAAAGCGTGACTAGACCGAGTTGGCCATGTCAACAGCATTGGAGCGGTCCAAATGCTCAGATATCCCTGATAACTTTGACAATGTAAGAACGACTGGACAGAATGGATTTGTAATGCGAGCTAATGCTAGTTCCGATTAGCGTTCGATGCTGACATAAGGCAGCGATTACCACAGATGTGCTAGTGGAAATAAGCATATAGTAACTCGTGATGTACACTGTGTGAGCGGTAAATGAGCGTCTCTCTTGTTTTGCAACAGTCACTCCGCAAACCTGGCAATGCCTTAACCATGCCAACCCAAGCTAGAACTGCGACGTAACTAGTTTCTTCATTGTACGGGTCGGGTATAAAAAAAGTGCCATTGGTAAATCAAACACTTTAGTAAGGTCCAGTAGTTCTCAATGTGTTTAGGTCAGGCGGTGAAGGGGGCCAGGTCATAAATCTGATCACGTTTCAAGCCATAATTGGCCAGCCAATTTATGATGGTCCTGTCCTGCATGGATATCATATCCTTCTTAAAAGCTGGTGACTTATTCTTGTGCCAGTGTATAAAGACGATGCCCTCTATAAATGGGCAGTAATTAATTTGTATGCCATCTGCTAGTTGGGAAAGTACTACCAGTGAATCACTGATAAGGGCAGACCACACCATCCCTCCTCTACCACCTTGCTGCCACTCGAAGGTCTCCATCCTTAAGCCCATCCATCAGGTGCATCAAGAGTCACTGTCATCTCTTCTGCGGATAAAACCTTTGTAACGTCAGTATTAGATGTGCCCATTCGTCACGTTCCAGCTTGTGCGTCTTGAGTCGAGGTTGTGTTTGAGCCTCTGTGACACTGCGACACACTGCGCCTGCTGCTTCTAGAGAGTCCATTCAGATGCTAAAGGGTTTCTGGAAGACTCCCACTTAATTTGCTCCGACTCTTTGGCAGTTTCTATGTCTCTCTACATGCATCTTCTGTCATCTTTGGCTGTTGGCCACAAAACACTCAATTATATGGTGATCATGGTTTAAAATGTTGACAGGCATTTTACCATTTTATTTCGCTCCCCTCAGTCCTTTTTTGGGATATTTTAAAATTATTAATTTGCCTAATAATTCTGAACAGGGAAGTATCCATGATTTCCTGTTTTAACACATACAGAAAGCATTCAGATAAAATGGTGAGCATGTTTTATTTTTAAACAGTCCATTCTTAATGGGAGATGCACCTTCTCTTCAGTCCAGTTTAAAGTACAACGCACACTTTCCTAATACACTGTACACTGCGTGCAGAGTTAAGTTTGGTGTCTGGAGATGCACCTTCACAGGAGGTTGGATACTGAGTAGCTGATCAGCTTGTCCTGGTGACAGACGTCAGTTGTTCTGCATACAACTTTGATTTGTTGCTGTAAAGGACCTTTGTTCCACTAGAGGGTTGTCCACCTAGGATGTTGCTGGTGTCACCCAACTCTGGCATGTTTAAGTGTCTGTCAGAGAAAGCGGGTGATGGATGTTTGTTGATGAGCAGAATGTTGTATGCTTGTGTTTGATGCACTGAAGCTGGAAGTGCCATGTCATGTATTCTCAGATGTGCTTTTCATGGGGGATGTTTTTCTGGGTACATAATAGGGCAGGAAAGGCCTAGATAGTAATTGTTTATAATACTCTTTATTATTGATACAAATTATAATAATGATGTGTGTATACAGCAAAGATAATACAACAAAGAGCTACCAAGAAGAGTTAAGTATTCCTACATGGGACACAACATTTTTGTGGTACTATTTCATAGTGTAAACTTTTTGTACAATAGCAGTAAGAGAACCACAGAGAAATGGTCCTACTACTCTGATGATTCTCTGTGAAACATGAATTTTATATCACTTAAATCTGATTGCTTATAGAGCACAATGGCTGCGTTTTTTTGTGGTTCTAAGGCCCCACTGGCGGGAAGGCTCCAAGATAAGCTAACAGGTCTGCTGGAAGAGAAACAAAATCCCTTTGTTACTTGCCGGAGTAAAGGTAGAAACGTTTCTCTGTGGTGACGGTTGTCTGGTACCAGTTTATGTTGAATTTTGTTCCAGCTGTATGGCAAGCCGTTTTAGCTTTTAATTAATTTTTAGAGGATATCACATATTCAGTTCTAATTAGTTAGAATGCACATTCCTGATATCAGAAATTTAATTGTGACTAGTTATAATGTGTATTTCTGCTATATCAAATTCAGTTCCAACTAGTTAAAAAGATAATACTTGATATCAGAAATTAAATATGAACTAGTTGAAATGCCTATTCCTGATATCAGAAATTACATTTTAGCTAGTAAAATTCAAAACTATTTTCTCATTTCAGTGTGAGTTGGAATTTTAAGTTAAACTGCCAATTTTTGATATCAGGAATTCAGTTTGAACTAGTCGAAATACCAATTCTTGATATGAGGAATACAATTTCAACTAGTGGAATATCCAATTTCTGATATCGGGAATTCAATTGTACCGACAAATTTTTAATCATAACTAGTTACAATTGAATTCCTGATATCAGAAATGGGAATTCTACCTAGTTTAAATTGAATTCCTGAAATCACTGAAATAAATGAGGAAATTGTTAGAATCTCACTAGCCAAAATAGAATTTCCGATATCAGAAATTGGCATTTTAACTAGTTAAAACTGAATTTCTGATATCAGGGATTACCATTTTAACTAGTTGGAACTGTTTGATATTTGAGATATCAGAAATACACACTATAACTAGTGACAGTTAAATTTTATATCAAGAATTTTCATTCTACCTAGTTAGAATCTTCAAAAAACGAATTAAAGCTAAAGCGGCTTGCGATACAGCTGAGCTCTTAATCAGTTACGCTTCGCGAGCCATTACAAAATAGTGATTAACACATTTAATAGAAGCTATATGCAACAGGTACGTTAACGGAATTAATTTGTGCTAATATTTGAAATATCGATACTGCAGTGTGGTTTTTTAGGTGATATTGCACCGTCACTTTCATATGAGGAATCTGGTCGATTATTTTAAATGTTAGAATAACCATAAATTAACGTTTAAATATTATGAATTATTTGCAGCTGCATTACTGGAAAGCAAAATTCAGCTTAAAATAAGCTGAAGACTTCGAAATGATGCTTTCATTTGTTGGGGGAGAAACCGCGCACAGGCCGGACCCGGAGGAGCAGGCACGGCGCACGCAGGCGGGGTTTGTGTCGGTCCTCCGTCCACAAGAGGGGGGCTGAGCCGTCCTGCCTCGAGTGGCAGAAAAGCCCGGTGACCTGACAGCTGGGAACCAGACGGAGCGCCGGGGCAGCGCCCGATCGCGGGGTTTCGCTCGCTGCTTCCTCGGGCTACGAAAGACGCGCATACACCCCCGCCCTGGCCGGGAGAGGGGCGGCCTGCGCTCCTACGCTCTCCGCCGCTCACGGCTCTCTCCCTCCCGCTTCCCCGTAGCCAATCGGACCCGGCGAAGAGTTGCTGGTCTGGTACAATGGGGAGGACAACCCCGAGATAGCGGCTGCCATCGAGGAGGAGCGAGTCAGCAGCTTGGGCAAGCGGAGCTCACCCAGAGCCAGGAGAGGTAATCCGGGCGCCGGGCGCCGCTCCCGCCGGGGCTGCCTCCGCCTGCGGCCCGGACCCCCGGGCTTCGCGGCGCGGTCGGTCTTCCATCTGCACCGGTGCACAGGGATGCGTCGGTGGGCTTCAGCCGGGCGGCTTGAATGACCTTCCGGCCGCCGCCTTCCCCGGGGCTGCCGTAGCTGCCAGGCGCGAATCGAGGCCTTGCGACGGCAGCCGAGGCGCGACAGCCCGAAAGCCAGACGGAGCCTCGCCTCCGGAAGGCGCTGGCTAGCTAGCCGCTAGCCGTAGGCCGCTTTAGACGAAGCGCGGCGCCGCGGCTCGGGCGGCGGTTACGGCCTCGGGTAGCCGACCACGAGCGAGAGGCCGCTTGTCCGCGGACCCACTTTCTTATATCAATGGGAGAATAAGCGGAGAGTCCGGGCTCCCGGCAGGCCGGGGATGCTAACGCCGCTAGCACCGGCTAATGGGGAGTGGTGGTGGCGGCGGGAGGGGGTTAGGCCCCGCCGTCGCCCTGGCCGGAGCCCCGGTAACTGATTATTAGCCTGCGAGACCCTTTCCAAACTCTCGAATATGCTTAGGCCGACCGGGGAGTAGCGTCGGGGGAGCCGCGGTAACGACGGGCCCCGTGCCGTGCGGAGCCGCCGCGTAAGTGATTAGCATGTTAGCATGTGTGCTAGCTAGGCTACGTGTCAGACTCGTGCGATAAAGGTGGCGACGGGCCTCGGCGACTCTGCCCGGGTACGCGGAACGCACCCCCACGCTTAATGGGGACAGTCGCGTTTAAAACGCAGTTCTGCGAGCATCATTTTGTACGGACGGCTTAAAAAAACAAGGAGGAAGACCGCGGGGCGCAGCCCGTGCACCTAGTGAGGGCGCCCGTGTATTTCTATGCGTTTTTACGTTTCTATGCATAAAGTCTGCAGCTGGCAACCCGCCTCGGGGAACGCGGGCCAGATTCGGGTTCCCTGGGATTGCAGGGAGCAGGCCGCGGAGGGAGCCCGGGTCCCGGCTGAGCACGCCCTTACCTGACGCCTTTAAAAGCCTGTTTTTCTATGCTGTCGATCGGGAAGGTTCTCATACTCCTCGTGGGAGAGAGGAAACGCCGCCGATCTTCGTTATTCTCTTTGTTTATATATTTTTGGTAAGCTAGGCAGCGTGTATCAATCTTAGTGTCTGCTTGTGAAATACCTTTAGCGTCTTTTATTATTGCAATCCAAGCAGGGTTAATTTTAACTGGTCCTGCCGTGAGATGGAAGACGACTTTGTCTTTATCAGCGCAAAAGGACGTGGAAAGGTCATATTCAGACATCAGTAGGTGGTAGCGTTTGTGCTAACCCTGTAGGGGGTTATTCATTTTTTTGCATGCCACATTTTAAGTTTTTAGATCGCATAACGTTCCTTTATCATGCTTAGGTTTGTGTAAAATATAATTTTGTCCACTTGCTTGCCTGTGGTAGTTAACATGAGTTGTAATAGAGCGTGTATTATTGTTGTAACAATTCGAATCCCTGTAGTAGGTTTGGACATACTTCATAGCACAAAGTTGTTGCTTAAGATATTCTAGCTTGTAATTATCTTGTGAGGAAGACCTGTAAGTAGAGATTTAGATGCTTTTGACTCTACATTTAAATGTCTTTGCTGTGGTACAGCTCGACTATATGTCGACTGTATAGTGGGGCGGCCCACAGTCCTGTTTCTTGTGTGAATGAACTGGCCCCTACAGCATGATGGTTAGGATGTAAGGGCACCATTGTGTGTTGTAGGTCTGCTTGAGATTTGGCACCTTGCAAGTAGAGCTGGGCAGTATGACCATACAATTTTATCATGGTATTTTTTCGAAATGATGCCGGTTTCACGATATACGACGGTATGATTTTGTTTACCACATTTTACAAACGGATGAATTACTGCAGTACATTGGTTTAGAATGGCAATTCTAATGTCATTAGGATTGAAAATAGAAGAAAAATACAGCTTTTAATATGTTTGCATAGCCCCGCAAAGTAAGTTTACATTCTTTTTCAAGAATAGAATCTTATTGTACAAATTTGCCAATCGACAGATTGAACACAATATTATTTTCAAAAATTTTTCAATTGCTAAAGTATCCAAAGAGGTTCTCAAAAGCTGTATTGCACTGAATAAGTATTAAAAAGTTAACAGTAAACATGTTTTGTAAACCAACTACACATTCTGTTAATGTAAACTATTTTAAAGTGCAAGGTAAGGACTTCTTTAACAACTGAAGCTTCATTAAGGCAAGTTGCACTAACATTGGACCTTTCTTCAAGCCAATGTATATGCATAATATTAAAACAAAAATAACAATCCCTTAGATTATAATGGTTAGGGACAATGGTCCCCCGAGCAAACGCTTCACGTGACATTTGACTGGACTTTGCTTTTGCTTTTTCACCAGTGTTACCTGATGATGTGGAAGTCGACCGTAGCTCCATGCATTCTTGGTACTGTATGAGGGGTGCCCAATACACCGATCGCGATCGACCAGTGGATCGCAAAAGTAGTGTGGGTAGATCGCGCAACTTTAAAAAAATTTAGACATTAGTCTGTTATCTATCCTCCCCACTGGACTGTTTTTAAAACCAAGGAATTTCCAAACAACTGACACTGTTCCTTTTTTCTGCACAAGTTTGGCCTCGTCTGCAAGATTTACAGCTTCAGTTGTGGAATATTCAGTCAACCTGCTCATCCTTCCAGCTCAACATCTGATACTGCTAGTACAGCTACAGCACTGTGCCCTAAGCATGCGCTTTGGAGCCGCAGCAGTGAAAAGGTTCCGATGTCAAACACTGTTCTGCTGTGCTATGTCCAAACATTGTTTGAGCTATTCAGCAGTTTTGCGGTATGAAAAATTCATATAACTAACAAACTGTTTTCAGTATGAACCAGTATATCGTCCAGCACTACTTGCAAGGAGCCTAAAGCTTCTGCCCAGAAGTGACATTTTCAATAATCAGCATTTGTTAAACAAAATTGAGATCACTTTACATGGATATCTGTGCTTGCCTAAAAAACCTGCTTTATGAAGGTCTGTTTTCAAGGGTTTTGCCAATTAATGTGACCCTGTCGTATGCTCCTAGGTTGTCTTCGGTTGGGATATCAACCTGTCGATTTGCTGCGTTTTGTTAGCAGGACAGAAAATTAAAAATTTTTTTCCCCACTTGGGTTAGATTAATGTTGCTTGTTCCTACTGTAACCAAGTGTGAGAAATGGTACATACATTTAACTCCATGTTTGAGATGACATTTTTATTGTTGAACAAGTGGGTGCCCTAATAAAATATGGTAGGTGGGGCTAGTTGCTTTTGCCACTGAGTTATGTTTAAGATGTGAAAAATAGGATCCAAGCCATCTTGCATGTGCCTACACCTCATGCAAGCCTAAGTTCACCCTTTATCATTTTCTGGCTGCTGTCTCAGAATACGGCAGCCCTGTCAGTAAGCCACATACAGAGTGCAGCCTAGTTTCTATAAGCTAAGGAAACCTTAAGTAGAGTGTCCCTATTTGTTGTTTAATGCTGGTTTACACGTTATTTTCGGTAGGCCTGGGGGGGCAGTCCTCATAAAACCAGTATAATCTCCTTGACTTTATGGTTGGAGTATGATCTAAGCTTCAGCTGAATGATCTGTAAGTCTGTCAGAGTTCTATTTTTTATAGGTGTGACGTGCAAATTTGTATTGAGTGATCTTGCTCTTGCAAGAAGAGGGGGGCAGTATGTCGATTCTTGTGTTCATTGCCCTTTAAGTTCCCTGAGGAAGATATTTTTGTCTTATGCATATCTTTTGGCTGATAATGGCTGCGACACTGTTCTTGTTTTGCTGGTATTCGCTACATCTTGCTGTTGATGTGGTTTGTCAGTCATTTTGGCCATTTTCATGTCAGAACCCAATTTTATTCATGCCTGTGTTGATTTTGTTCTCCTAGTCACTCTTCCCAGGAGTTCTATCATCAAAGAAATAGATCTCCATGTAGCCATTGGCACAGACAACTCGCAGGCCGTGACATCAAACACGACAGTTCAGTGTTTCTTTTAAGGATCATTGGTGGGTTCTAATTCCATGTTGTAGTTGCATGGAAATTCTTCAAGCTGATTTTCTTTGGTTTTCTGATTTTATGTAAAAATGGCTGATGGCTGAAATTGGAGGTTCTAAATTGGGCAAAAACAAATTGTTTATTGCTGTCAATGTAGATTTCAGCAAGTGATATGTCCTCACTTCAGCAGTAATCAGAAATCCATTAATGTTAGGGATAGTTTGGTGCATGCTTACAGCGATCAATCTTGGCCTGGGGCACCTTTCAAATACTGCTTGATACTGATAAAGGAATTGATGGGGTAGAATGGCAGTTGACATCTTTTAAAGTGGACTACATGCTTTTGGAGCAAGACCAGATTCTTGTTGTCCATTGTACTGTATTGTGTTTCTGCACAGTTAGTTTTCTTGTGTGGTGTTGAGGTTGAACATTGTGTGAGAATGAAGGGCGATTTTTGTTTTCTCGTTTTTGCACGGCTTTCGTTCAGCCACGCTAGTCATTGTTATTTCAGTTGTCTTGTGCATTTGAACAATTATAGTAGTATGTTTTGCAGTATTTACATAATTAGATTGTCCTGGAGTATTAACACTACCAAAAACCAATTAAAATGGAAAGACAATCTGTAACCTGCAGTACGAATCAGTGATGGATCCAGTGATGGATCTTGAATATTCATTGTGTGCAGACAAATATTCAGATAATGTGTCATACTTAATTTGTGGTTATTTTAGGCGCAGAAGTGTTTGTAAGGAACTAGGTCTTAATGTATTAAGTAATAATGATGCATATGTAGTCAGTCTGCGAAGACCCAGCGTGGGATAGTTTTGTAGGCCGATTGTGCTCTGGAGCGGCACCATCACCTGGGTTTGACTCAGCAGGGTTGGACACTTGGAATTCAGGTTGGAATTCAAATGATCATGGGATGGTCATGACTCTAGCTTGCATAAACAATTTTCTTGGATTCTGAGCAAGAAGTATTCCCAGTTTCTGCTTTTCTCACGAGTAGCTGGCTGCAGAAGGGGCCTGAGGGCGCTTGTCCTGTCAGTACCCAGACCACTCAGTCCCAGCATGTCATTCCGTAAGACACCATTTGGACTTGTATCTTTTTCGCTCTAAAAGCATTTGTTTTTTTTTTATCAGTCATGCCATTATTTTGAGACTGCTAGATGAAATGCCACATTGTCACTGTTCTCGAGGATAGATGTAGCTTTGTAATTACTGTCAATTATGATCTTGACTGTAGCATACTTAGAGGTTCGTATAAGTAACACTTCAAATAAATGTTTGTGTATGCCATTGTCAGGCATCAATCTATAGCGCGCATATTATATATATATATATATATATATATATATATATATACACACACACACACACACACACAAACAATACTTCTAGAGTCTAGTCTACCTATATATATTACAGAACCAATTTGTTATATAATTGCCTAATTTGAATTAAATATCTTGAATTAAATATAAGATGTAATCCTGTCATTACATCTTACGGAATGATGTCTTAGGGCTTGAGAGAGGACTCGGTCTGGGTCCTGACGGCGAGCATGCGCACTCAGGCCCCCCTGTAGCCCCTCACTTTTCTTGCTGTTGCCCTGTGAATTCAAGAGTAAGGCATCATAACGTACATTTCAGGTTCTTATTCTCTGGAATATGGTAATGTTTGGTGACTTGCAATGACTTGGTTATACATCGTGATGAGGGCTATTTCCTGTTCACATCGCTTCCTCGTATTGCCAGTGGAAGTAGCAGCTGGTGGGTATTGGTAGGGATTGCCCTTGTTTGGTTCTGGATGACTTCGAGTTGGGTCAGTCTAGTATTTATTAGAACCAGTCTTAATAAATTCATGCACATTCATACTGTTGGTGTTGATAAAACGGCATTTTCCTTTTTGGCTGTTGGATGTAAGTAAGTGGGTAATACTTTCTATAATTTGCCCACTTTTTTCCCCTTCCCCTTGAAGGGAATGCATTGAGAAGTCTATCATTTACTGTTCCTGACTGAATTTCCACGCAGTGTGTACCTGCTCAGATAATGATGTAAGTTAGTTAATTTGTGAAATTAGCTTGTTTGCTAACAGTATTCAGGGTCTTAAAGGTGGTCATATGATTCAGACTTATTTAAACAATGTAAACGTCATCTTGAATGTTTCTCTAAATCCTTGTGCAGCACGGAGGAAGCTGCTGGAGAGAACCAGAGCCAGACAGGCTGGTTTGGGAGGATTCCGAAGCCCCAAGGCGACGCTCTCAGAAATGCGACATTCGGATAATGGTGAGGCTTCCTGTGCTGCGAAGTGGGATTTATTTTTTTTATTTAAGTATATCATAGTCTTTAGGAGCACGTTATAACATTTTATACAGTTTAGTAAGTATTTTGTAGCTAACCTAGCTGTAACTGATATAAGTCTGAAATGAGCTTTGTATGTAGCACGTTGATTTTTGGCTCCTTTGGCTTTCAGGTCTAAAAGCAGAAAGTGAGGGACCTTCACCCACTTTAGAGATGGCAGCACAAGATGCGGATTTGTCTGCTGAACCGTCCCAAAATGCAAATGAGGACACCCCTCAAGCCAGCTCGCTGGTGGAAGAACAGGAAGAGCGGGACTTGGAGGAGGCACAGCAAGAGCCACAGGTGAACCCTAGTGAGTCATCTTCTCCATCTGAAGCTACGCCAGTTGAAGCTGAGGAGCAGCCATGTCAAGAGTCTAACTGTCAGGATCCTAAAGAAGTTGCTGGTGTCGTTGAACAAGAAACTGCCCCCATTTCCTCGGTTCTGAAACTGGAGGTGGAACCTGACTATGAAGATGAATCCCGGGGGGAGTCCCACTTTCCCTGCCAGCATTGCGAACGCCATTTCACCACGAAGCAAGGCCTTGAACGCCATGTGCACATTCATGTTGCGGCGACTCACCAAACCCACACCTTCAAGTGCCGATACTGCAGCAAAGCCTTCGGCTCTCAGATTGGCCGGCGACGGCATGAGCGACGCCACGAAAATGGCTCTAAGAAAAAACTGGGGTCCCTTAGCGGAACCTCGGGCACAAGTCCTTCCTTAGTAACAGATGGTTCAAGCCCTGACCTCGTTGCTGCTTCTGGGCAGCTATTAGTGACTTCAGAGAGCAGCAGTGGGCCCCCAGAAAGTTCTCTGGCTGAGAAACGAGGTGTGGAGCTAGAACGGCGAACAGTCGTTTTGGATGAGAAAGGAGAACCGAAGGAGCTATATCCTTGCAAGTATTGCAAGAAAGCTTTTGGGACCCACACTAATATGCGGCGACACCAACGCAGGATTCATGAGCGCCATCTGTTGCCTAAGGGAGTCCGCAGGAAAGGTATGTTGCTGCAGGAGGGACAGCCCCAGCAACCTGCAGCAACCCCTGAGAAATCCCCCAGCACCAGCCCACCTGCAGTTTATTTGCCCAGTGGGGATGTGGATGATGAAAGAGATCACGATGAGGATTACATGGTCGACATCTCTAGTAATATATCAGAAAACCTCAGCTTCTACATCGATGGAAAAATTGTGTCCACTAGTACTGTGAGCACCTGTGAAGTGATTGAGGTTGATTCCAGCTCTGCTTCATTGTTAGGGCTTGATGCCATGATCATTAGCTCTGATAAGATTTCCCAGGCTGTCAAAGTAGAAACCACGACTTGTGCCATAAAGGAGGTCTCAAATGCTGTCCAGTCGGCAACAAAAAGGAGAACATCTACACCACCCCTTCTTCCTAAAATAAAAACAGAATCTTTAGAATCGGACACTGCATCTTCATCAGCCTCTTCATCTTCGTCATCAGCTTCATCTTTGGCAGGTGGACTCTTCCCTCAAGCCACAGATACCTTAGCCTTCCAAAAGGAGCGAACAGTCTATCTCTCCCCAAAGCTGAAGCAGCTATTACAAACTCAGGACAACCAGAAGCCCAACTTGACTCTGCCTGAAGCTAACCGGCTCGTTCCACCTGCGATGTCAGTGGCTGTGTTACCTGCAGCTTCAGGGAGGTTCAAAAGAAGAACATCATCCCCACCGACCTCACCACAACTCAGCCCGGAACACAAAGGTGAAAGTGCTAAGAATGAAGGAAGTTTGTCATCCCTTAAAGTACCAAAAGTAAAAGGCCAGTGCATGTCCCCAGTGTACACTATGTCAAGTAAAGAGGATAGGGATGCTATGAGTCCTTCAGCAGTGGATGCATTGAAAGTTTCTCCTGTAGATTGGCCTTCTACTCGAAGTGGTGGCAGCTCCTGTAACCAGCAGCCTCTGGACCTTTCAGGTGCTATTGGCAAAAAAATTGATGGACAAAAGCCACAAGGGGAAGCTGTCCTGGACCTAAGTGTGCATCGTAAGGGCTCCCCTGAGTCTGAGGCGAAGGCTTTGCAACCGTTGGCTAAGAAGCGGAAACCCAATACCAGCATGCTGGAGAAGGTTTTAATGAATGAGTATGCCTCTTTAGACTCATCAGTAGAGGAAGGTTCCAGTTTAACAGAAAGCCCAAGCATTCTGTCATCTGCAGGCGCAGCAGTTAGCTCTCTGGACACCACTTGCACTAATCCTGAAAACCTTCATTCTGAATCGGCTCTTCACCCTCCCCCTCCATCACTAACGCCTGTGATCATGAACCCACCATCACCTCATACTCCTACCCTAGCATCCCCTACTCCACCACCTCCAGTTCTACCAACTGTTCCTTCTCCTCTCCCTATGTCACCGTCTCCCAGTTCTCAGTTCTCTAGCTCTCCAACACCTCGCCCTCTTCCTGTTTTGTCTCCCGAAACTTCTCCCAGACCTGCTGAATTTAGCTTGGAAGGACCTCCACAAGATAGTGGCTCAGATGATAGTAAGTCGCCACCTATACCAGAGGTCTTTAATGCTAATGCTGAAGGTGCAGACCTTATTGCTCAGACTGTAAACCTGAACGTTAATCCAGAAGTGTGTGATACACTAATTGAACCCATGATTTTTGCTGATAATGCAAAGCCTTCCACAGCAGATAGCGTTTTAGCAGAACAGTCATCTTCTCTTGGAGATGATGCCAATGATGATGCCGATGATGGGAAGGAGGCATTACAAACTTGTGGTAATTCCAGTGCTACCAAAATGACAGAATTGATTGATTCAGCCTCCACAGTTGTCCAGCGTAGTCCAATAGAAGCTTCATCAGATCAAAGTGTCATTGTGCTAGAGGAGACTGGTGGCCTGGAACAGCCTTTATCAACACCTCCACCTCATTCGCTTGACCCCCCTGTCCTTGTGGCTTCTTTACCAGAGTCTCCACTGAGCCCTGTTATATCAGAAAGCCCCCCCACACTCGTGCTACCTCCCCCTCCTGTTTGTACTGCCATCAAGGATGAAACTCAACCCAAGGATGAACCAGTTGATGTGTCTGGGGGTCCTACCAATACCGCTATGGATCAGGCTTCTGACGAGGAGTCGTGTGAACTAGAGATGTTTTGCAAGAACTTTGTATGTAATGTCTGCGAGAATCCTTTCCCCTCCATGAAGGAGCTCAGTCAACATATTATAGGACATGCCCTGGAGTGGCCATTTAAATGTGAATTTTGCATACAGCTCTTTGGAAATGCAACAGACTTGTTGGATCACCGTTCTGCTCTTCACAGTGTTGGCAGAATCTTCATCTGCTGTGTTTGCTCAAAGGAGTTTGCCTTTTTGTGCAACCTCCAGCAGCACCAGAAGGACCTGCACCCTGGGCATGACTGCAGTCACACTGTAGTGGAAAATGGCAAGCTGAGACCTCAGAACTACACAGATCCAGCCAAGGCTGGCACTGAGCAGTCCCCCTCAGATGCAGCCAGTGAGACCTCTGCTGATGGTACCCCTCTGGCACATACTGAAGCTCTGAAAGCCAAAGATAGGGCAGAGGAGGAGCCAGATGATTCCACTGAGGAGCTGTACACTACAATTAAGATAATGGCATCTGAAGGAGGCAAGCCCAAGGGTCCAGATGTCCGTCTTGGCATTAACCAACACTATCCCAGTTTCAAGCCTCCACCGTTCCCCTATCATAACCGCACCCCTGCAGGTTCTGTGGCCTCTGCCACCAACTTCACCACCCGCAACATCCCGCAGACATTCTCTACGGCCATCCGCTGCACAAAGTGTGGCAAGAGCTTTGACAACATGCCAGAGCTGCACAAGCACATCTTGGCATGTGCCAACGCCAGTGACAAAAAACGGTATACTCCCAAGAAAAACCCGATTCCGCTCCGTCAAATAGCAAAACCCCAGAATGGTGCACTTTCACCCTTAGTGGCTGCAAATGGGGGCCAGAACGCCTTCCGTAGGATGGGCCAGCCTAGGAAGCTCAGCTTCAGCCAAGAGTCTTCAGGTAAAGTGAAGCTGAGCGCACTAAGCAAGAAGAAGAATCAGCTGGTTCAAAAGGCTATATCCCAGCGGAACAAGTCAACTGCAAAGAAGGCAGCACATTCTGAGGCAGAGCAGGAGGTCCATGTGTGTCCACATTGCAGGAGGGAGTTCACATATCTGGGCAGCCTGAACAAGCATGTAGCTGTCAGCTGTCCCATGAAACCAGTTTCCAAAAAAGCAAGAAAGGGAGCCGCAGAGGCCCTTGCAACCCAGGACAGAAACGCCAGTCTTCGCAGGAGAACGGCAGATGTCGAAATAAAGCAGCAAGGGTCAGACGTTGGCCATAAGACTTTGGGGAAAACGAGAACTAGAAGCTCTGGGCATGCAGATGGTTCTGGGGCACCTTTGAAACCGCTACCTAGTAAAGGAAGAATGGCCGCCTCACAGGCACAGCAGAAGAGGCCAATGCCTCTCCAGACTGCCTCCTTCTCTTTTAGCAAGAAAAGTAAGAAGAGTGGAGATGGTCAGAGTCTGCATCCCCCTGCCATGTCCCCCACCAACTCTGCTGAGCGCCTTGTCATGAGGATGCAGCGTGGGGGCAAAGAGGTCCCGATCCAGAGTGCAGGGGACGGCAAACCACAACTGCTTCAGCCTAAGAAGGATGAGCGTTTCTCTATGAAGGTTAGAGAGAGGGTAGGCGGGCCAGTCACTCGTAGCCTTCAGCTGGCCAACGCTGCCGGTCAGATTGAGGTTAAGGCAGAGGACCTCTCCAGCCAGGAGTCCAGAGAGACACAGGTAACTCAGCACAGGGGGCTGTGATCAGTCATGATACTAAATTCCATGAATGTCTCGTGATGATTAAATGTTTTGCCCATTATCTGTCTAGGTGCAGTGAGTTTATTCAAAAACTGTCAAACCCATTTTTAAATGGAAGTGTTACATAATTTCTCTTCCTTTGGGATGGTGTTTTTGCCCTCAGCTATTGTAACTTGCAACTGAAGAATAACATTCTTGTGGAACATCAGGTTTTAAGTTTTACTCGTCTATGTTTTGGTATATTGATCTTGGTTGCATGCAGACCACTAAGTTAGCGAATGCTATATGCAGTTTCCCCACAGCACTGACTTCAGCCCATTCACTGCTTTTATAATTCTCTCCGAATGCAGGAGCCCTTGTTGAAGCTGGCAGGCTAGAGCCAATTGGGACTCGCGGGCAAAGCTCGGAGCAGCTCTGCAGATGTATGGACTGCACGAGCCGCAAAAGGACTCCATGGGGCTGTCTGAGAGTCCGCATGCAGGAGCGCTTCTGTCATGCACTTTGTGTTTGAGCCCTTTGCTGGATGTGTGCCTCTCGCACCCATGTGCATAAACGTGCTTTGAAAACATTGCTCGGCCTCTGGCGGGCAGGGTCGCATTAAACGCACGTGGTGATTTTGCTGCGATGGCAATCATCTGTCCCGCCGTCCAGATTACCAGCCTGCTGTCTCTTTCATTCTGTCCCCTTTTTTATGCTCACTTACACGTTCTTGGGAGTTAGAGCTCACTTAATGCATGTGTAGCGTATGACGGAATCAGACCCTATCCATTGTACTTATCTTGGGTCCAGCGCTGTTTGTAGTTACATGAATGACAGCTTTTACTTAAATGTAATGCTCCATAACATGGGAGGCGTTCATAGATTTAAAAAGATTCAAATTATTTTGGAAGTTGTATGGCACTGAGCTGTAAGTGGTAATTGGCACGTTCCTGCGACCGGTTCGTCGATCTGCTTGGTGAGACTGAGCTTTTGTTTTTGGGCCTATGAAAGCTGATCCACATTTATGAACATGCGAAATAATGGCTGTGCACAGCTTTCAGTCCTGTGTGAACAGTAAGTAGGTGGCCATTCACTGCTTTTTTTTGGGGGGTGGGTGAAAATGCAGCCTGATGAAATGATGACTGTCACAGGGTGTTGGTCAGGCAGACCATTGGAGGTTGCAAGCATTAGTGTTGGCATGTTCAGACATTGGACCAGGCTGGAGGGGAAGTCTCATTAATATGTAGCATTGTCAGCCTTACACATGTGGTGTTTAAGTCTAGCTTGGAGTTTAGTTATGAATGAATCTGGAATTTTGGCGTTGATAAAGGAATATATGCTAAGTCAGCTTCAGGCCAGGCAGCTTCTGCTGGTGTGACTCAAGGAGATGCTGCCGAGTTCCTGGGATGTGCTTATGAAACGCCTGTAGTGCTCCTCATCTGGCAGAGACCTTTCTAAGCTCGACTGAAAGGGCATCTCTGGGAGTGTCTGAGTGTTTGACCCTTTGCCCTTTTTCAGGGGTAGGTCAGAGCTGCTCTTCAATAATTTTTGTCATCGTTGGGCAGCAAATTGCAACTGTGGCCCCCATCTATGAAACTGAGTGGAGCCAAGCTATGGAAGCTTCTCACAGGAAGTCTTAGAATATTGTGATGGACAAACCAATAGCTACCCATATGTGATCAGACATCACTTCATCTGCAGGCCCTGAAGTTTTTGGGTGTAACTTGCATGTACACCAAAATCTGGTGCAGGAACAGATTACTTTTTTTTTTTTTCTCCCCCCCTCCTCCTTTGTGGCGAGTCCTTGCCTATTCCCCCGGTGGGGCTCAGACGCTGGCGGTGCAGGGGACTGGGCTTTCCCGCAGTGCGGTGAATTGGAGTTAAGTTCATTTTCATGAGAACTTGTTTCATTTCCAACCCGGAAGAATCTACCTCTACAAAGCACTTCAGCCAATCTGATCTCCCTGCGTTACAGGGCCTCTTCACCTGCGCCATTCCTGTCCAGAAGGCATGGACCTGGAAAATGGAGCCATTTCAGTCCTTGTGTAAAATTTAATGTAAAAACTGCTTGTAGCCTGTTTAAGAGAAGCAACTCAAATATATATTTAAAAAAATAATTTAAATTATGTTTCTCTATGGACTTCTGTTGTATATGATTCATGCCTTGGCATTGGTATATTCTGGTAACTTTTATTTTTTCTGGGGAGTTGGTCAGTTTATTGGAATGTTAAGGTTTTTTTTTTGTTTTTTTTTTTAAAGAATCATTGTGGGGGTGGCAAACATTGACCCCTGATGTAATACAGATTGTTCTAACTGATATTAAAGATTTTTTTTCCCCAGTTTCACCAGATGCTTTCTTGGTGAGCTACTGTTATTGTATTGGTTTTGCATTGGTGTTTGTGGGGAAAGTGACCCTTTAGGCATTTTATACGTCGGCAATATCCTGCCGCACAGGTTTGACCCGCTGGCCAATCTTTATTTAGGAAACGGTTCTTGGGTCAGGCAAAGACTACCTTCTGAATGTGAACAGCCAGTGGTCTGGGTCACTGTTCTCTGTGTTTTGGAACTAGTCTCGTGTTACTAGATGTGCTGGTTACCCAGCAATTTAATAAAACAATTAATTGTAAATACAAAATCCTGTTGTATCACATCTGCAGGTTTTTATAAACTTGGTCCTTCAGTAGTCTCCTGTTTGTGCTCCTATGTTGACTAGCTCAGATGTTCCCCTCATCATTTTCTTGATGTATTTTTGTGTTCATTTTGCCATACATTGTTTTTGTGGTAGATTGTGGGGGAAAAAAAAGTGGGGAGGAAAATTGCAGTTATCTGCTCTAGAACACTGTTTGAATGTTTTTAATTGAATTGGGTCTAATTAGAAGCTCACTTACAATGGAATCTGACATTCAGATCTTCCAGTGTCCTCCGGGAAGATTAGTAGGGAGCAAAGGTTACGGTTACTCTACGGTAGATTTCTGCTGACTGGGTGCTCAGATAAGACGGAACAGACATCCTAAACCACTCTCTAAGCGGAGAGCTTTAAAAATGGCACAGAGGACACCAGCGTCATGGTATGTAGCCCTCCGCTTGCCAGCGGGTGCACGGTGGGGACACGGATAATTTCTGTGCCTGAGCAAAGAAAACACGCATGCTCTTTCATTCTTGACAAATAATATGGTTATAGCTCACGAGAATGTCCAAAGATCCCTCTGAAGAACTTTGACCATCACACATGACTTGGGCAGTTCTGTGGGTGGAGGTGTCAGACTGTGTCAAGCCCCTGTGTTCCTTCCCTTCACACCATCCCCCTGCCACTGTCCAGTCAGTAATTCAAGCTAATGTTTCATGTTTTTAATAGTCTTATCATTAACCATCAATAACTAGTAATCCTGCTCAGGCACCGCTAGGATTGTCCCAATCTGACGAAATAGCGAATCCCTCCCCCTGGCTTGGTTCCCCAAGGTACCACTAGAAATGTTTACGCGAATACGCCAAATCGCAGAGCCTCTTTATTATATTGGCCATAAGGTAACAGACGGCTGGCAACTCAAACCACGCCCAATTTTATGTACCGTATTACATATTCTAGGGCGTCTCTAAAGTGCTGGGGCCCTGAATCTAGACGGTACCCATGCCTCTGATGCGCCCCTACAAGTGATATTACGGTGCTGCTGATCGTTAGAGCAGGTGACAGATTCATTTATTACACGTTTGATGTCTCACCGCATATGACGACACTCAGGTTTTATCGGTCGACAAATTGGCTACGTTTAAACTAGCTGCCCTTTATGAAATGATGTTTTAGAACTGGGGTGCCCAATTCCAGTCCTGCTGGACCAGAATCCGACACAGTTTGCAGATTTTCCTGCTCAAACACACCTTAATCGGCCAATTACCAGGTTTAATAGGTATGTTTGAGCAGGAAAATCTGCAAACTATGTCGGATTGTGGCCCTCCAGGATTGGAGCTGGGCTCCCCTGTTTCAGAATTAACAGGCATACTGTAACGGTAAATATCAGATATACAAACAGAGTTTAAACTGGGCCGGAGCTCACCTCGGCAATACAGCCAGCCGGGGCTGAGCTGCCTCTGCTTCAGTATTTATAATACTTTTATGCATTTTCATCTCCTCTAAATTATAGTAAAGGGAATTACACCCACCAATGTTTGTTATTGGAATTAATTATCATTGAATGCACATGCCCTGCGAGAACGCGTGACATCGCACAGCTGGGGAGTCCGTCGCCCAACGGTACTTCTCGACTCCAGCTCGAGAAGTTGGCGCCACAGTTTACACTGATGGTGAAATGTAGGCTTAAGAACTGTTGCTAAAATGTGAAATGATGTGAGATATAAGATATAAATAACCAACGGTGCGAGTCGAGGTAAATAACGATGTTTTGAGAGATATTGACCACTGTGTGTAAAGAAGGGCTCCTCCAATTTAAGCACTGTATACAAGCGACATAGGCTTCATTAGAGTCCCCTTTATGATACGGTGATTTTAACGAGCGTTAAACCGCAAGGTCTCGTACGGAGCACCGTTACATTGTACGCTGACGGCGCTACCTGAGGCGGCCAGGTGGGGGCGCAATATCCCTTTATAACGGGAGGAGGCGTAAGGGGCTCCGCGCTGGGCTGCTTTGGCCCACGGCGCTGAAATTCAGTTTTATTTCACACCTACAGAAGGTAAAACCAGCGGTATGATGAATTGTTTCCCCATATTTTCCCACTTCACACGCAGCTGCCGGGCTCGCAGAACAAAGCAGCCTTGCTTCCAGGGGGTAAGTGCTGATCCATTTAGCCAGAGGTGATCCTGCTGCCTTCCACTCGTTACTGCTCCGCTTTAACGACGCATTACTTACACTCAATGTTTTAAAAGCCACCAACAAATCCGCCTCAGTAACAAAGTAAGGAGAGCAGAATATTCCAATGTGAACACAGAGAATACCCCATTAAATGCGCCTTTGCTCACCTTTGGACCAGTTTCATCTCTTTTAGCCTCTGCAGACCCCGTTAATAAGCTGCAGTTTTATATTGTGCTGAAATGCGTTATAATGACAGAGTGACGTTTCCTGCGTGCCTATGTGATAGGCCTATACGGAATACAGAGCGCCCGGATCTCACTGAAACGGGTCAGAACGGCGGATCTAATCCTCCTGCCGGTGACTTGCTGACGGATTGTCGGCTGCGCGAAGGGCAACTTTGAAAACCAATTCCGCGGCTTGTCACTCATTCATTAAGAAGGTGGTCGAGCATTCAGTTGTCGTTGTTATTAACGTAGGACCACGTTATTCTGCCAGATAATCCAAATCTATGAGTTTTCTTACGTTTCTGTTAGACATTAAATTGTAAAGATGTGTGATCCTGAGCCGGATTAAGCTCAATTTTTATAATCGATCTTACCAAATTATGCATTCGGGAAATGGCAGCGTTTTTGGAGCGCTGGTGCCGGGCCTGGTCCCTGGGTGTCGCTAAGGCGATCTGCAGCCCGCCGAAAGCCGCCCCTCTACGCGCTTACGGCGCCGCTGGATCAAAATCTGCCGCTTCCGGTCACTGGGCGTGACGTCACCGCGCCACGCGGTACCGCTGCGCACGAGTGCTGAAGCGTCATGTATGCGTGCTTTGGTGGAAGGTTACTTATATAAGCCAAGATGTGATGATGGGAGTCTTAGAAGTTGTTTGTGTTAAAACACCTGCAATATTGGAAAATGCACAATTTGTGATTTCTATAATGGAGATTAACATTCCTGTACATTGTGCAATTGTTGAATAAAGTGTAAAATTAATTCTATAAGCCTTTAAGGTTGAGTGTGAAATGTGAAAGGCGCTAAGCACGCGCGTGACCTTTCGTGCGGCTGGATCGCGCTCTTTTCACGGGCAGCAAACACGAGTGTGACCCCCCCCCGTTCAGCTTCTTATACCCCGGGCTGCATAGCAAAAACCGCAAATCCCAGCGAAGCTCCTCATTTGCCCGTCTTCATGGAAACTTTGCTGTGCTTTCCAACTGGAACGTCTCCGTTACCTCGGAAGCTGTGCCCATAATCCGGACATTTCCTCCTACTTAAGCACTTAAGTGGAACCTCTTGAGTTAATCAGGTGCTATTGCTTCATACAGATGATGCTGGGGGATTTGAAAGGGCGGGTATTTTAGCAAACCTGCCAGGGAATGCAAGTGCTTTATGGTGGGGGTGGGAAGGAATACAGACTGTGCTTATGTCCTGGTTTTCAGAGGAGCCATTGACACCCCAGTTCAGCCACTGTGCTGTGTGTGATCTTTAGGGTTCTTGAGAACTTGCCTGTTGTTGCGCTTTGCACACCCTTAGGAAGTGGACATGGAGAACTAGGCTTCCTGAACCACTGAGCTGTGTGGAGAAACCACAAATGAGTTTAAGAGGAGTGCTGGGCATTGTCAGAAATTAGGTGCCATGCCTGTTTTCCTCTTAGCTAGCCCAGACCAATTCATTGCTGGCAATGCCTTCATGGCAGTAGCGGGCTGAGCCCATTATTAGTCCCTTTATACTGCGTTGTAAATCTGCTGGGCAGTGGGACGGGGAGGAGTGCCCGTTACTGATATGATCATGCATTTTAGCTATTCTATTACTGTTTCAGCTGCATTTTACAGTAATTGAAGATGCTTCAGGGAATCATTTCTGCTGACAGATAGTGTCACTGCAATTTAGAGGTAATAAATGCAAGCACCAGCTTTTCTGAATCATTTATAAATAAAATTTTTCTGACCTTATCTATATTCCATCCATCCATTACCTGTACCCGCCTGTCCTATGCAAGATTGCAGGAGTCCATAGGCAATCCCGGAAGCTACAGCCGTAAGACTGGGATTAGCCCAGGATGGGGTGGCAGTCCATCACAACTCTAGCTATATTGCTTAATGAAACAAAGATGGAATTAACTTGCATATTATTAAGTTAGGTTTTTATTGGTGAGGAGCAAGGTCTTCTACTTATGCATGTGCATGGATGCAGAAGCCACCCAGATTAAGATGAAGTCTGACTGGGTGAGTCTGACTTATTTAAGGGCTGCTAACATAATTTGTCTTTAGTAGGAAGAAGTTCTGTGATAGCCAGTTCCTCGATCTCATTTGTGCAAGGTTTATCTTGGGGAGTTCAAATGTTTTTGATAATGACTACTGCATTTATAAGTCAACAGAGAATCAGAAAATGTTATTAATCCCAGAGGAAATTGTGGGAACATTTTACTTAAGGCCTTGTTTTTAGTCATTTACAAACACATTCATAACAAATAATGATGCATTCATAAAGCATGAATGAAATATGAGACCAGCTGTTAGGCTTTATGAATATGGGCTTCATAGAAATTGTCACTGAAATTGCTTAAGAGCTACTGTAATAAAAATTATACTCTTGAATCGTACCGCTTTTGGGTACCATATATAAGGAAAATAATGGCAAGCCAAACGCAGAGCCGTGTCAGACTCTGATCCTGCCTGCCGAGTATTTGTTACTCTGATCCTGCCTGCCGAGTATTTGTCACTCTGAGCCTGCCTGCCGAGTATTCGTCATTTACTCAGACCGGCTGCTTAAGATACGACGAATAAGACCTGATTAATAATGCACCTGTCATATTATTCTGTAGTTTGTTCTAGAGAAAATGGCAGTATATGGTGTCAAAAGTAAATCTAAGGGTGCAGGACTGGTGACGTTGCAATGTCCAGAGGAGATAACACTTCTATCCTCCTGACATGTGTAGTTGCTGCGTTGCTGTGACGCTCAAACGCAGAGTGACATCTGTCATAGGCGGTGTTGGGGTGTATGAAGACAGACAGCTGCTGGGCAATTCATCTCTCTGAAAGGTGGATAAAAATGGAAGGTTTAAGGAAGGCCTAGAGCCAGATAGCATTTATTGATGCGGTTTGGGCTTCTAAATAAGGGCTGCAGTACGGACACTTATGAATGCATGCAGAAGATAACTCACAGGGTTGCTGTTGGAACCTGACAACACACCTTCAATCTTACCTCTCATACTGAATTTTACAGTACTGTGCAAAAGTCCTGGGCTGTCAAAAAATGCTGTTCAAATGACCTTCATGTTGGTGTGGAACTATAATATCATGTCCGTCAAAGCCTGCCAGCTTAGTCATTTCAAAACCTCTCAAAGTCACCTCTGTATTTGCATGTATTTTTTTACTTAACCACCAACACACCTCCAGTGGCTAATCAATACCTAGTTGACCTTTGTTAACTAATTAAATGAATGAAAATGAATGAATTAAGTGAGCTGGTGGTGAAACTTAATGAATACATGGAATGGCTGAGGTGGTCATGAAGAGAGCTCTGGGACCCAAAGTGGTGTTCATCTCGCCACCCAAGAAGTCATCAGTAACTTTCTGGAGAACAGAAGAAATTCTTCTTAGTTTTTATTGTTACTTATAATTTGCATATGTTCTTATGTTAAATTGTGTTTTTTTTAATGAGCAAATATACACTTACTGACATTTTCTTTGATGGCCCAAGACTTTTGAACAGTAATTTATATGCTTACTTATGTCAATGATTCAAAAAGGAATTTGTTAGCTGAGTAAAACTATTCAGGAGAAGTTTCAGGGTTCTTATATTTTTTTTTAGCATAAATGAGTATAGAGGTTCCTCTATGATTATTGCTTTTCCACATATTTCCAGTTTAGTGGTGCAGGCCTTTTATGGGAGGCAAGCTTCAGCTGTGAGATGATTTAGGACAGACGATTTGTCATATTCATGAGTGCTTGACTGGACACTCAATGCCCCACAGAATGATTTGTGTTGATGTTCTGCAGTGGTTCTACCATCGCAGAGGAGAACCACAAGGGAATCATTCTGTGACCATCAGAGATGGTCTTGTCTGCGAGAACAAGCTAAAATGAACACTGCTATTGTACATAGATGTAATAGGACGTGCAGTTAAGCCTGTCTTCCTCTTGTACATATGCATTTGTTTAGAAATGGAAAAATTCAGCTTGCACATTCCATCTTACACTCTCGAAAGCCTTCCCCTCATTTCATTAGTAGACTGCAGACTCCCTTGTGACCCTGACCAGGATTAGTAGGTCGAAGATGGACGGATGGATGATTTCATCAGTTTTCTTTTTTTCGTGTACGCTCGGTCGTACATCACAGACGCTGCGTCCTCAGCGGCCCAAGTGGACTGGCTGCGCGTACATCTTGTGCTGTGCATCGATCTTCCTGCCTGTGCCTTTATTACCGCTGTCTGTCGGAGTAGATATTTTTTACGCCGTATTGCACAGCACAGCCGGGCTCCTATATCCCAGCCCTGTCCCTGCCAGGACAAATTTCTGCCTCTTCATTTGGCCCCCTATTTGGAATATAAACACCCTCGAAGAGGAACTTGTGACTTGTGTCACGTAGCACAGACATTCATAAATATACGTGGCTCCTGTCTCCTAGTAATAAGCAGGAACCTGAGTCGCTAAATGTCGTGGACGGGAATCCATGCTGGGACGCTGTCACCGCTTGTCTCTGCCCCCACGTCACCATGGTGAGTTGCCCTTTCGGGAGCCTGGTTCCATCACTTGCACCCCCTGACAGCTTTACCTGGCGGCATGGACGGTGACACTGAGAGGGGGATCGCCACGGAAACGGCCAGAGGCAGCTAGGCACTAGTAGCATTAGTTCTGAAGTCCCATAGCTGAGATTCTGACTGATTGTGTGAGTGGTGGCAGGTTGATGTTATGGGGGGGTTGATTATTATAACATAGCAGAGGCATCATGCTTATGGCGCCATTCGTTTTTTTTCGACCTGCAGCTCTTTTAATCAGTATTTCTCAATTAAAAAACCTGCGCAGGTCCCACACACACTTTCCTTCTGTGTCCCTGTGTGACTGGCTGTCACCTGTCGACCGCGCGCAGTCTTCCGCTGCCTCGCTCCGGTTCCTTCAGACGACCCAGTCTTTCCAGAACGGGATCTTTCAGAGAGTAGCGCGAGCTTACTTATTGGAATCAGAACGCTAACTGGGACAGAGTGTGTCGGTACTTGGTGTGACGTACTTACCCAGGTGTATCGAGAGTCATGTTTTCTTTTCTTTTCTTTTCTTTTGTCTTTTTTCTCTTGATGTTTCCTCCCAGCAATATCTTCCACATCATTGTAACATGTTTTCTCCTGGGGGGGGGGGG